>WMED01017490.1:0-12986 GCA_019650415.1 Pipa parva | reverse complement strand
TCTATCTATCTATCTATCTATCATCTATCTATCTATCTATCTATCTATCTATCTATATATATATATATATATCTTTCAGAGAAAAGAAAGTTAAAATACAACTGGGAATAATCTTCAACAGTCCAGTATCAAAGTCTCTCTTAATATTTAAATCCAAGTGTGTAATATGATAAGATGAAAATATAGTGGCCACTCAGTTGCTATCATTTCTCTAATTCTTGTTATATTTTGTTTCTTCAGATGGCAAAAAGCTTGAGGCCTAAATATACTTACATGCAGGAATATCAAGAACAAACAGTATTCTCTCACATCTATAAAGCATTTCCATGCATGTCTCTCAGGGTGAAAGTTAGTAAACTCGGAAAGAACGCTCTGAGGGGTTACTCATTAAGGTCCAAATTGTTGCATATAGGTGTGAATTTGCCAGATAAAGACAGTCACAATAGGCTGCTACTGCCGCAGTCGCATCTTTATAATGAGTATATTCTTGCAGTTGCATCTTTATTGTCATGAATTTACAAAGGGAAAATTGTTGCCGATTTTCTATGTGAATCTGCTGTTTGAGAATTCGACAGTCGAATTTGCTTCTTAGTGAATAACCCTCTGGGTCTTTCTGATTTCACAGAGGCAAATCTCACATTGTTCTCACTAGATTTCTTGAGATCTGAAGATCGAGTTTTTCAATCTCGATTTTTCAATTTTTTTTCAATAGAAAGATAGCCATACTTTACATTAGTAGCATGGTTACCTTTCCATCTAAAATTTTGAAAAATAGGGAACAAAAATCTTGATCCCAAAAGAAATCTCGTGAGAACAATGTGAGGTTTCTCTCAGTAAACTCGGAAAGACCCAGAGAGTTCTTTCCGAGTTTAATAACTTTTGCTTTCAGTGTGTTTTTCTATATTTCTGCTACTTTGAAACTCAATCCCAAATTTACCTGCCATTTTTCATTAACATTCAAACTATTAAAATAAATAAATAAATCTGAAAGCTTTGAAATATTTTCCTCCTCTTTTACCACCTACCATTTTCACATTAGTGTCAGAATGGAGAAAACAGTTTTGTGCAGAAAAATATATGTACAAAGTATTTATGTAAGTCTAAAAAATCTCAAATGTTAGCAAATAAGCACAATAAGATCGATTTTATCACCAAAAAAAGTGTTTATTTGGATTTAGGGAGGCAATAACCCATTATTCCTTACGGAGATGGTCGTGCCACTTAGTCAAAGTCAGAAATGATCACCGATATTGATATCAATCATAAATGGAATGAAACTCTCATAGAAAAGGTTGTAGAGATTTAGCTTGTTTAGAAATATTTCAATCTGTAAAAAAATTACATTTTATTGATTTTTTAAAAAATATAAACAAAAATTTAGTTCTTCAGCAAACAGAAAGGACTATATTGTAGCTGCCAGGTGTCCATATATATCCAACAATCTCATGGCAGTAAAGTTGCCAGTTACAAATAGCTGCTATTAATTAATAGAATTTCAAGGCCAATCAAAGAGTGAAGAAGACAAAGCAAAATCATTAGACAAGGCTGGAATTGGTAAAGCAGTTTCTAGGTGGGCAGTATCTATAGTGAATTCTATAGACTCGATGTGACATCTCATATACTGTGGGGTCTCATAGTTGGCAGTCTTCTAATAATAATTTAAATCTAATAATAAAATAATTTTCAAGTGTTGTTAACTGAAAAAAAAAAAAGATATGAAAATCAATTAAATGCATTGATTTCCTGGTTTCTGGGGATCAGTGACTCCAACTAATCAAAAAAAGCCAGACAGAAGGTGCTAATGTAATGTTTTGTATACCTTTTTTAGATATATTTCACCATAGATTACATAACTTGTGTTAGGCTATGATATTTATAGGGTTTAAATGAGAGACTTGGAAGTGGTTCTTAAAATTGTTCATTCCTGCAGGGACCCATCACTGAAAGGAATCACATCAGCATCTGTATGTACGACCAAGTGATTATAGGGACTTGATTGGGATGCACCAGGAGAGTAATCCTGCTATGTCAGTGAGGAGTGGGCAAGTAATGTCTACCTGCAGTTATAAGATGTGGGTATACATTGGAGTGGTTCATATAGCAGGGAATTAAGACCGTTTCATTCTCAGTACATATTATGTTATGGAGATAACATAAATAACATAGATAATATCATACTCTGGCAGATGCTTGGACTTTTAAAGTTTTTAACGTAACATTTTTTTAATTAGGGAAAATTCCTCTCTGAGCCTATTACATTGGAAAAGCAAAACCTGTGAAATAAGCAGAGACCTGAGTTAATTTTTCACTGGACTCACTGAATTTAACGTCCATATGATATTTAATGTCCTAGGATTATAGTGAATTTATACTCATTTAGCATATAAATCATTTGTATCATGTGCTTCTGTCCCTGCAGAATGTGTTGTATCCAATAATATATATATATATATATATATATATATATATATATATATATATATATATATATATATATATATATATATATAATTTATTTATTTATTTATTTTTAATTTGTTTTGATTTATTTGTTTGGCTAGTTTTCTTATTTTCACTGTGTCGGTGGAACCCTCAATTTTTCATTAAAAATCAAAATTATAGGTCTTTATCATTTTGCTTAAACGATCTGTATGAATTGCCCTTTAGCAAAAACTTGAGATAGAGTTGATCCTGTCTTATGAGACATTAATTAAATGTTAATTTTTGGATGATTTTTTTTAGATAACACTCTGAATAGATAAGATAATAGCATGATTAATAAAGCACATTGTATTCACAATTACTACTTAGTATTATATAAAAATGTAAATGACTTTAAAGAACTATGTGCTTAACTGTAACTGTAAAATACTTAATTAAACTTAGATATCATTCGAGAAAAAAAATCTAAAATATATTGCTCTTGCAGAAGCGGGTGTGATGTTTGAGAAAATGGGAATTTTAAGATTTTACAAGTACGGTAACATTGGTCTTGTGAAAAGCAGAGATTTATTACAGGTGGTGATAGCTTTTTAATGAACCAACATGGGAGTTCTTTTGAGTCAATGCTATGGCATACAGAACACAGAAAATCACATGGGCCTCTTCTTCAAGTGTACAATAGCAAGAGGCATTTCAAATGATTAAAAGCTAAGCTTTGATTTAGAAAGGAACGAAGTTATTATTTTTAAGAAATAAGGTTAATGCATTAAAATTGATGAAAAAAATAATGTCAAAAAGTGATTCATCAGCGAGGTTCACTGTACGAAACGAAAGGAGTTCTTTAATGTATGGTTTAAAATATTCACTATTTAGTTTATGTTCTCCTACCTATTTGGCTCTCATAGCAAACAAAGCAAACATACCATCTTTGTTCCTGTGAGTGGTGGATTTTAAATAAAAGGTGTTTTAATTCAGTATATATGCAAAAAAATGGCATTTTCATGAATTTTGTAAAAGTTTGGGCTAATTAGAAGTCTAAAAACTTGTATTATATAAAGGTGGTAAATGCATGGCAACATACCTCAATGTAACACAGACTAGATAAAGATCTAATCTTGTATTTTGGATTTGGTTGCTTTCTATTAAATGCAATCTCTTGCACAATAATATGGGGGAAAAATCCTGTTTTTATCTATAACTAATGTATTTTGGATGGGCTTCATGAACACTCAGTTCACTGCTCTTCTCTCATAATAATAACTAGCAAGCAATAATTTAGTACATGGTTCTGCGGAATGTCCATTCCAAATATTAATTTAGTTTCCCACCTTTTAATTTTCTCAAGCTCTACTTTGTCTTTCTTGTGTCTTGATACCCAAAAACACTATAAATATTCCATGTCTAGTGTGATCAGTGCTTTGTAAAGTTGTTGAGGCACCCCTATGATCCTATTTATGCAAATAAATTGTTATAATTTATACAATGCCGTTTTTCTGGATTTTATTTTGGATATTGTATCTCTCAATGTTAAAATTAACCTACCCTTAAAATTATAAACTGTTCATGTCTATGTCAATAGACAAACTTACAAAATCAGCAAGCGATCAAACATTATTTTCTCCACTGTAGGTTTAACCCAGTGTTTTCCCATTAAGCAAAAACATTACTTTAACAGTATTTTCCCTTCCTATAGCCATACCCTTACATATATCATTGTTAAACCTCATTTGATATTTCTCAGCCTGAGGGCAAAATTTATGAATGTCAGAAAAACCACTCTCTGTCCTTCCAAGTTGATTGCGTGAGATCTTGCGTTGTTCCCGTGATATTACTGCATGAGTTTTTCAATCAAATTTTTTGATGGAAAGGTAGGCATACTTTAAATTAGTAGAATGGTTACTTTTATATCGAAAAATTCAATAAAAAAACTCATGCAATAATCTCACGGGAACAATGCAAGATCTCACGTGATAAACTCAGAAAGACCGAGAGTTTTCTTTCTGACTTTAGGAAATTTTGCCCTAAAGCCTCCAAATTATTGAGATCCATTTGTAATACAGTGTTGTCCTCATTTGTGTTAATTATTTTACATGGTTTAGTATTATCTGCAAAATGGAATTTACTATTGATACCATATTTGCTATGAGCTTGTCCTGTCAAACAGACCCTATCATAATAGAGCACTTAAACATTAAAAAAGACAATATTAAAACAAGGACCTTAAAAGTAGTGATTTCTAAGATTCTACCTGTACCACTTATCACACCACAGAGGCAGCAGGAGGTTAGGGAGTTAAACAAATGGCTAAAAACTTGGTGTAGGTGAGAGGGGTTTGAGTTTTTTGAGAATTGGGTTGATTTTCTGTTGGATACAGGCTCTTTGAAAGGGATGGACTGCACCAAAATGGGTAAAAAAAAGTGACTACAAGGATAGAGTAGTGTTTAAAGTTGAGATGGCAAGTTAGGTCAACAATACATGCAGAAGGCAGGATAGTGTAGATAGGGCACTGGGGGTAATTAATTAAACTGGGGGTGACAAAACTGCTGAACTGGAATTTTCAAAGTCTAAGGTAAAGTATGACATAGTGGAAATTATTGAGATTAAGTCAAATGTTAGCTATGACTGCCCAGTTAACATAGAGGGTTAACATTTGTAATCATGCTATGACTTTATATCAATTTATAATAAAGAATATGGCAGAGATGCATTTGGAAATTGAATGATATTTGCTTAAGGTTTTATAAATACTTTAAGATAAATATATAAACAAATAGGAAAAATAAGTTGCAAAATGTATAACCAGAATGTTTTGAGGTGGTTGAGGTCATTTCTATTTTACTTTTACTGGGTCAATGTAATACATTGTGCTTAATCTTCCAAAAATGATTACACATAATATTTTACCATCATTCTGCCAAATAAAGACACAAGTCAAGGATGCCCTCACTTCTTATTTGTATTTGTCCATTTAGCATCTTTGTCTAGGATTAGTACATAAGTTAGTTTAATATGATTTTCTTTACAAAGAATCTTTTATTTTGCAAATTTAACCAGTGATTTTAGCTATTTTATATTCAATAAATCATCATACCATCTTTCGTGGTCTTAAAATAAACCAAACAATGAAGTTGTGTTTTACTTGTTATAATAGCCCTAATATATTGGAGAATGTTCTGTAGACTTGTATGATGATTTACCTTAATCCCATTCATACAATTAATTTCTAAATACTGAACAGCACATGGAAGATGGTGTTATGAGCCACAATCAGCATGGCTGAAAGTGCCAGAGTGCTGTCATTTAAAATTTCTACTTGTTCCTATGAAATGGTGAGTGTTTCCTGGATTGTTTTCTTTAGCCCCTTTCTGAATCTTCTCTAGTAAATTACAGTTCTTCAGTCTTGTTCCTGCTCCAAATGTTCCTATGAGTTACATGTCTTTTGCTTGTGACCCAACTGCTTTTATGAGTTACAATTCCACTGTTCCTGTCTTCTGACTATCTACTACCAGTGGGGATTAACCTTGGGGTTGTTACCTGGGGCAGTTCCCTTGCAACAAGGTAGAGGAATAAAATCTGCACAGACACACAGGAAATTATAGAACCTTATTTATTTAAACCGTCAGTGCAGGTTAACAAACAACAACGTTTCGGGGGTTACAATCCACCTATCCTTAGCCTGACAAAGGGTGGATTGTAACCCCCGAAACATTGTTGCTTGTTAACCTGCACTGATTGTTAAATTAAATAAGATTCTATACAGTACATTCCTGCTAGTGTGTGCAGATTCTATCCCTCTACCTTGTTGCCAGTATTGTGATGTGTGCCCAGCATCTAAGAATCTAGCACCACTTTATAACATATGGGTGTGCACTTCCACACAGTGTTGGCAGTTCCCTTGCAGCAAAGTCCATACCAACTTGAAGAGGTTAAGGGTGAAGCCTAGGAGACTTCTGGACTCTGTACTTTGGGATTAATCAGATATAAGCCCATATCTACCAATGAGGAGAGGATTGAGCAGAGGGCAGAGGAGAGAGCCTGGGGGTCATAGCATGTGTGTTGCAACTAAAGGCTTTAGGTGTTAGTGGAAGTGGAAAAAGAGAGTGTGAGACTGAAAAATTTACAAGGAGGTGATCTGAAAGAGGGAAGGAACAAATATTAAGAGCTGAAAGAGAAGCTTTTTTAGTAAAAAATCAAATCTACTGTAGATAATGGCCATCCTTCTGGGTGCTAGAGTTGGTCCACTGTTGAAGATCAAATGAGGAGGTTAGATGGAGAAGATGTGAAGGCCAAGACAGAGAGGAATCATCAATATGGCAGTTGAAGCCCCCATAACTAGTACAGGACTATCATTATATAGCAAAAAAGAGAGCCAAGACTCAAAGTCTGAGAGAAAAATGGTAGGTGAGGAAACAGAGGGCAGCCTGTATACAACAGCAACACATTGAGGTAGGGGATAGAAAATTAGGACAGCAAGAATGTCAAAGAAAGAAAAAGAGAAGCAGGGAGGGATGCTGATGAGTTTGAAGCAACAGCAGGAGGCAATGAGAAGTCCAACTCCACCACCATGTCCCATGGAGTCTGGAGTGTGGGAGAAGGAGAACCTTCCATGAACTGAGGAAGTCTCAGTAATAGCATTGTGAGGGGAGAGCCAGGTTTCTGTTAGTGCTAGGAGGTGAAGTGAGGTGGAGCAGAACAGATCATGGATTAAAGTAGCTTTATTAGTTAAGGAGCATGCATTTACAAGCGAGCAGGAGAAGGGAAGCTATGAAGTTGTCAGAGAGGAAATGGGAATTAGGTTAGTTGGGAAAGACAAACAGGAAGGAAAGAGGGAAGTGAAGAAGCAAGGATGGATAGAAACAGGTATGGAAAAGGGGCCAGGATTGGGGGAAATATCACCTGTAGCAAGTAGTAGCAGAGTAAAAAGGGAAATTATGTGGAAAGAGGTTTTAAACTGTGATTGTCTTGGGTGTCTGGGGAGAGGGGCAAAATATTTTGCAGAAAAGAGAAGACAGTGTAGTGGACAGAGTGGGTAGATGGGAGCATTGATGGAGTAATGTGTACAGAATACGGTAGATCAGGTGGGAGGGTAAAAGAATGAATAATGATACTTTATTTGGACTAACAGTTCATTGTATAAAACAAGCTGACATCAGGTCAGAGCAGTACTAAAAGATACATAGACTTTAAGATACAAAGACTTTAAGATACATACTTAAAGTCTACACATACACATAATATACACATAAACTGTGTATCCTCTAGTACTGCTCTGACCTGAGGAAGGGGGAATATCTCTCAAAAGCTTGTCTTATATAATGAATTTTTACTCCAAATAAAGTATTATATAATACTACAGTACTCATCCCTCTAATCATATAATACTACAGTACTCATCCCTCTAATCATATAATACTACAGTACTCATCCCTCTAATCATATAATAGTACATTACTCATCCCTCTACTCATATAATACTACAGTACTCATCCCTCTACTCACATATCACTACAGTACTCATCCCTCTACTCACATATCACTACAGTACTCATCCCTCTACTCACATAACACTTCAGTACTCATCCCTCTACTCACATGTCACTACAGTACTCATCTTTCTATTCCTATAATACTACAGTATTAATCTTTCTATTCCTATACTACCACAGTACTCATATTTCTAATGATTTAACTGGACTAATACAGCTTAAACCATTTTTGTGCTAAGTTTATCATTTAAAAGACATGGCTTTATCTATCCTTTCTGCATAAGCAATTAATATAAATTAGCCTAGAAAAGCAAATTGTCAGCAGTGAAAAACAAAACCACTGGAGGTGTAATTTAACAAAGCTCACTGTGCTCAAATGCTACATTTTCTAGACAAATTTAAAGGGCTGCTTACATGTATTAATAGTTATTCGAAGACTTCATGAATAATGACCCCTTGTCTATGTCTCTACTGCTGCTAGGCCACCTCCCAAAGCTTTAGACTATTCTATTTACTATGTACATTTTATGTGCATAGTAAATGATTATTATACATGGCTCTATGTGACAGGAGGGTCATGGTTTACGGAAATAGTATATGGGATTGAAAAATAATTGTTCCTCTCTGTCATATAATTACAGGAAATACAAATAAAACAGCATCTTTATAGAAACTATAGAAAAAAATTAAATTGTATTATGCATTGTTGTATTTTTAATGGCGTACAGCTGGGAGATATCAAATAGCAAGGTAAATAAAATGAATCTAGCCTTGCATTCAGTTCATTTGTTGGTTGCTATGGTGAATGGCTCTACATAGCAACTGAAACTAAATTGAAAAAGGTAAGAGAGAGGATAGATATTAAGAAGAGCATTTTAAAAAAGAGCAGTTACAAGAGACTCGGTATCAATAACAACCCGTTAGATATGCATTGTAAATACAATCTGCATATTGCAATATGCATGCACCGCATAAATAAACCTGGCAATGTTTGTCTTTTCGTTCTGAACAAAAAGCACATAAAACAGTGCGATTTACATGAGTTTGGAACCAGTGGAGGATGTTTCATTTTATAATGAAAAATGGAATGCGACTTCGGGAAAATAAATGGATCAGTCAGCCAAAATGTACACTTTATACAAATTGCTTAGGTTATTTTAACAAGATTATTGACTGGGGATTTTTTTTTCACTCCTTATGCCGTGGCATTGGGAAAAAAACAGATCTTTTCTAAACCACATCTCCTAGAAAAATATAGATATATTCAGGTTTTGCTAATCTTACAACACACACACACAAAATCCTGCTTGAGAAATTCAGGCCAATGTAATGGTTTGTTGGGGGAAGGGAACTGCTATGTATTCATCTTACGTTCCTTGCTAAACCATTAGGCATTTCACGCATAATGATAAAATGTCTTAACTCTTTCAAAAATGGAAAAAAATGTGTGAATATCCGCAAAGGAGAAAATGTGTTAAAAACAACAACTGTATTTTAGTTTTCATTTTTTTTACATCTTGTATTCGCCCCCATCTTCTTAACATTCAGGCTCCGCTTAAAATGAATAGGGTTCATTGATTATAAACCATATACTGTGCGTAAATATTTAAAAAAAATAAATAATTTTCCTTCAACCAGTTTATTAAACATACAGTATTTGTGGAGCAATAATAAAACCGGTAGCTTGCTGCATCAAAATGAAATATTAAAGTACATTTTCTTACTAGGTTTATTCTCTGCTACTTCAGACTGTTTAGTCAATGCCATTAATCAAAATCCTATAGCAGAAAATGCATGCATAAGTCTTACACATTTATCGCCATAGCAACTATTCAGGGCTTTCTTTATGTGTCAAGCGACATCAGTAGAGATAAATTTTATTGTTTTCATGCTGACAATTCTTTCAGTGTTGGCTTAATCCATAGGAAAAAAAAAATAAGAAAAAAAAAAATCTTGGCTTCCTAAATGCAAAGACCACCCAATTTATCCCAAAAAATAATCATTATTTAAATCCTGAAAAGCAACATAAAATCATTCGTCGGTTTCAGGACTGAAAGAGTAATCAAAGCAATGAAAAACATTTGAATGAAGATAAAACGAATTTTTAACATGAAATATATTTTGGATAAGAAAAACTTGTGACGTAACAAACGTTTATGTTATCACGCCATGTAACTGCGCCGACGACTGCCTCGTTTTAAAATGGCATTTTTCCATAAAATTCATTTGTTTACATAGTTGACATCAAAATAACGCCACGCATCCTTTTCAGAAATACATTTGTCAGAAGAGCTTTTTTATATATACTGTATAAAGAGATAAGAAACTACTGTTCTAAGGGAAATATATAAACCTCAGTGTTAACATTATCTTAATCAGAAACCTAAGTATATTATATTGTACAATCCATCACCGGGCATATTTTATATGACATGATATATTCTTTAACATGCAGATTGGAAGACTATCTTGTTTTCTATCCCCTATGCAGGGTTTTTTTCAGCATGACAAATCTTATTACCATGATGTACTGCAAAAAAGTGTTCATTTTAGTTACTTTGGCATCCGTTCTTGGTAATGCTTAACCCAAGGTTTTGCTTTGAAAAGAAAAACAAAATATGGTTTCTCTCTCATTGTATCCAAGCTTTGTTTTCTCTTGCCAGTGGAATAATGAATACAGTTTCGAATACATATTAGATGGGATCATATTTAAGGGGCACAGTTAATATTTAATATGAAAATTAAAGGAAATATATGCCTTAAATACTATCGGAACTTGTAAGTATAATTGTATTTATAAAGTGCCACAAATTTACACAGCGCTGTACAATTCAGCCATACAAATATAATACAGACATGGGAAAAGTGCATTACACAATACGAGTGAGTAACTTACAAGCGTAAAATCACTTTAAGCGCCAGGTTGTGATTGACAAAACAGGACAAAGGTCCCTGCCCCATAGAGCTTACAATCTAAGTGGGAAACGTATTCATCTTATACAATAGAAAGCACAAAATGACCCCTATTAACTAATGGTAATAACAGGAATATCTGATTTTTTTTTTTTAAATTGATTTTATTTATTTGAAGAACAATAATTGCAAAAAGTCGTTTTGTTTTTTTTTCTCACATTTAACATAATTCATAAAAGTTCCTCTATTCAGCGAGATGGTCCCAAATTTCACATCATTAGAAGGATGTGAATTTATCTGTGTCAGGCGAGGGGTACACAGCTGCAGAGGAGTAGGAGAGAGCAGCAGTAATGGACAGAAAAACACACAGACCCTAAGGCGCTGAGTCTAAGGAAATCCCCGGTATTCACCTAGAGCCGCCGCAAAGAGGTTAGGGCTTAGCTGCGGAGAGTAACTCAGGTCACGACCCCTAGGGCTGTAGTCCAGAGCAAAGGTACCAAAAATGTTAGGAGGAACAGTGGTCAGAAATAGGCAAAGTCAGGGCAGGCAGGGGAGATTCTAAACCAGATAACCAAGCAGGGTCAGGGCAGGCGGTGGACAGGTAGTAAACTTTAATCAGGCAAGGGGTCAGAAACTACTGTATGGTAACAAATATTAACATGCACCCAGGAACACAAATTGAGTCCTATAATCTGGCGCCAGCAGCACTGACAGGCTCCCTTATATAGCAAGGGAGCCTGTCATGTGACTGCGACAAAACGCGTAAAAAAGCGCCCGGCCGCAGTGTGCACGCTTGTGACGTCAGAGCACACACTTGATGGCCACAACGAAGAAGAGATGCGGCGCACCTGGAGCCACGAGGAGACCGGCCCTGGAGCGAAGTGAACTGGTGAGTAAAGCTCCTTACAATCTCAAAGTGTTGGTGGTCTTATGTTTCCCTTAAGTAGGGCTTACACCAAAGTTGATTTAGTCAAAATGTACATTTTTCTAAGTACACATAAAAAGTGATTTGTGTGCATAAAAATATCAGTAATGGACAGACAAGAGAAGTTATTCAGTAGGATGTATATTTATATCACATCCTGTATTTACAGGTCAGTCCATATATATAGACCTGCTCCTGGACACAAGTGTTTTTTCCGCTGCTGAAGCTTCAGCAGTTGAAAAAACTCTTGTGTCCAGGAGCAGGCCTGGTGCACACCAAACAAGTTGTCCAAAACACACAGAAAATGAGTAATTCAGACTACTCTACTAGATTGATATGGCCCCTTTATTGTATAACTGTAACAAGCTGATGCTGGCTGTAATGCCTGTAAACACTATACCCAGTTCTTCCAGGTTGGCTGTTTCTTGAATGTCTTCTGTGCCTTGGCTACGTTACACCTTCTTTGGTAGCATGTGTTTCAGCCTTTTGTGAGTCAGATCTGCAGCCCAGTGTTCAGGAGTATTCCAAGGAATATCTTCAAGGAATATCTTGATGATGATCAGGACTGTTTCAGTATTGCTTCTTCTTAGTGTTTGGTCTTCACGCTCTGTTCTTAAAGGTATGTTATACACCAAGTAATCCAGCGAGTTGTAGTTCTGCAGTTCCTGTTTCGGTTAGAAGTCTCTGAATGTGTTTTAGCCAGCTGCCACCAGTGTGTGTGTGTGTGTGGGGGGTTAACCTGAGTGTCACGACCTGGAGGTCTCGGTGGCGCAAAGACCATACACCTTTGTAGGGGTGTGAAGGTTAAAACTGGAGGTCCGTGCCTCCATGTTATCCAATGCCAACCCCGCTGTGGAAAGAAGAATCCACTCTCCTCCTTTTTTCTGCTTCATGACCCAGTAATGACCCAGACCTGTGGTAACCCCTTTTATGATCATGATGTTACATTTCAGAGTGGCAACAGCCTTCCTTCTTCAGATGATTACATCAGTGTATTAGAAGGGTGTGAATAGTTGTTTATTTATCCATGCTTTCCTTCACTGTAAGAACATTACAAGTTATGGGTAATAGATAACTGGAGGTGGGATCTTGATCCAGGGAATTTATTCTGATCCTTCACTGTAAGAACATTACAAGTTATAGGTAATAGATAACTGGAGATTGGATCTTGATCCAGGGAATTATTCTGATCCTTCAGTGTAAGAACATTATAAGTTATG
>WMED01017488.1:0-12987 GCA_019650415.1 Pipa parva | reverse complement strand
TTAGTGAAGAACCCCCTGACAGTGTTTAGTGAATAACCCCCTGACAGTGTTTAGTGAATATGCAGAATTGACGTTGCTACACTATGGTTCAATTCACTCTTTGATGAATATGCCCCTGAATATATTCAGCTGTTTTACATATATGTACATATATACCATGTGCATCATTTCATTGATGAAAGATAACCTGACACTAACTACCCACATTAGAAAACAATACAGTTCTTTTTATTGATATGTAGGTCATTCGGTAATGAAATAAAATAATCTTTAATCATTTATAATGCAATGTTCATGATCACAAACGCATTAATCCTTGCCTTAAAACTGAAAGGAAATGAAATGTCAGATAAACCATTGGCAGTATTCACTGGCAAACAAGACTCTGTAGATAATGTGGTCTATTAAACCATTTAACTGGCGTAATTGCAACATAATAATAACAATACTTTTAAATGCCTCAGTGATACTGTGGCTGAAATATTTAATTTAGGGAACACTTTAGCCGAGTTTCTGTTCCCATACTGATGTGGATTTATTTTCATTTACTGGGCAAATGGTCAATAATGTGTCACAATACTCCCTTTGATGCGACATATTAAATCTCCTAAAAAGGTTTTACTTTGTAGCAACAAAATGATGCTTAATAGATGGTTAGAATAGATTTACTTTGGAGTAAGCCACGGCTGCAATTGCTCTGACTGAGTTTAAATGCTGTTAAGAATGTGCGTAGCCAGAAGAGCAGTACAATTTGTACCTCACTCTGTCTGTTAAACTTTATATGGATTCATTTTGGTAGATAACAAGCTAGAAATCTGTATTGGCTTTCTCCTTTGCAAAAGGCACATACTTTCATTGGGGTACCCTAGGTATAACCATTGCGGCATTTTATAGCTATTTCCTTATCAATGGTCTCCAGTCCATCTATGCACAAACTGAATGCCTGCCCCATCAGAATTGCCCCTATTCAGATTCCACTTCCCCATGTCTATCGAATAGTAAGGACCTTGGCCGTGATACAGGAATTAGAAAAACGAGGATGTATTATGTAATGACCAGCAGTGCTTGATAACAAGCTGCCCATTCATCAAGAAGAAATGAAAACACAGAATTATTTATTCTTAGAAGACATCAGGTAATGTCGGCCATTTTCTGGGCAAACTCCCACCCCATTGCTAATCTAGCCATGGTTTCATTCTTTCTAAATAAAATATAACTGGTGATTATGTATCAGATTTAGTTTAACCTTTGATTTAATATGTATTGCATTACTATACTGATTACTGACATATCCAAGCATACAATTTCTACAAATCCCTTCATTTTAACCTACCATTTTTATGATTCACAAATTAATAATACTGCACCGCAGAAACTACTATTTCTTTCCATAGACGAATATTAAGTGTTGCATTGGAAATAAGCAGATATCCAGCATGCTGAAAAAAAATCTCATTACAAATGATTGATATAATCAATATTTAGGAAACCATCAATCTATCCATATCATGGCTAGTCCCTACAGAAGCAAAGGCAGGCTTGCTAAAATGAATGTGCATGTGATGGACCTAACAATTATTGTGACTAGAAGCTCGTAAATCATGTAGAGTTTGTAAAACCTCAAAGTAAAATTTAGATTCCAACAATATGGCCAAAATCTACCTACTGTATTGTATATCTTATATTGTTCTTTACTGCATAAACTGGATATCTCTTTAAGATGCAGTCTAGTTTAGGCTTAGTTGTGTGTTTAACACATTTCTGAACATCTTAAACCACTAAGAGATCATAGAATGTCTACATTTAACTATACATTTTTCATTTTTAATATGTTATTATCGTTTATCCTGTCTGTTCAAGTAAATTGCATTTTTGTGGACCAAATACCAAAGTGTTTTCAAATGGAAAATCAATGGGCCATCCCACCTGAGTTTGTTCTTCAGTGCACTGAGTTCTCTGGTCATCGCATCATTACTTTCAGTTGCTTCATCTAATTCTCTCTGGAGCTTTCTGCGGGAGGCGTTGATTCGCTGGGACTCTTCCTCAGCCTCCTCCAGCTGCCTCTTCAGTTGCTTCTGTCTCACATTTCCTTTCTCAGCCTGAAGACAGAAACAATTCCAAACTTAGTGGCAATGCCTCTTGACAACACCAGCTGGGTTATGACTCAGTAAGTAGAGTTTTTACATCTGAATTTTGATGATTAGGAGCTGAGTAAGGATATGAGTGAGCAATGATAATGAGCAAGTGATTATATATAAAAAACAAAAATGGTAGAAAGTGCATTTGTTTGCCAAGATATTGCACTAAATATCGTATTCCACAAATTATCTGTAATTCCTGGGATTCTGGATGTCCATTTTATTGTAGTTAGAGCAGCATTTTACATTCTGCATTAGGGATGTGTTTTTGCTCTTTTTGAATGTATATGATATGGTATTTGTTTTTTATTTCCCCTTTAGTAGATTTTTTATGTCATTTTCTCTATGTTTTTAGTTATTAGTGGACACTATTGTACCCATAGAATGTCCACTAATAACTAAAAACATAGAGAAAAATTGTCTGTGTCATTCTTTATCTGGGTCTTCATAGCTCAGATCACAAGTGATTATCTTTGATATATATATTTTAGCTGTTACTATTTATTTATTAACTTGATAAAGGCCCCACAAGAGAACTGAAACATTACTTTAAATAACTTTAAAATGCTCAGTTTAAAATGCTTGCTCCTATCAGAGACCAATAATAAATATGCATTTTTAAAGAGCTTGCCTGTTCCTTGTACTGTTCCGCCTGTTTTCTTTCATCCTCCACTTGCAGCAGAGCTTCCTTGAGTTTCTTGTCCTTCTGGCGCAGTGTCTTTACTGTAGACTGCTTGTCTCTGTAGATAAGGGACATGTGAATATAATATGTGAAAAACATTAAGTTACCCAACACAGGCAGCTTCAGCACTGCCGTTCCAACAGCTGAACAAGGTAAAGGCATAAACATGCATTCCTGCCGAAATTTATTAAAGTCAAAAAGGCTATTTTCGACTGAAAAAAATCAATGAAAAAATTAGAAACATTATTGCAATATCAATATTTCAATATCGCGGTATGGATTTTCCATAGGAATAAACAGATTTAAAAGTTTCTCTCTGATTTTCGTTATCGCAATATCTGCAAAAAATTGGTCAATATCGTGATACTGGTCTATTCGATATCGGTAAAATTTATTTGACATTGTGATATCGATATTTTTGATTTTATTCCATTTTGCCCTAGGAGAGATAAACTTCATGTTCCAGAGGAAGATAAATAAAACTAATAGAACCAATCTTTTCTACCATCCTTCCTGTTTTAGTAAATGTTGCCCTAGGAGAGATAAACCTCATGTTCCAGAGGAAGATAAATAAAATTAATAGAACCAATCTTTTCTACCTTTCTTCCTGTTCTAGTAAATTTCGCCCTAGGAGAGAGAAACTTCATGTTCCAGAGAAAGATAAATAAAACCAATAGAACCAATCTTTTCTACCTTCCTTCCTGTTCTAGTAAATTTCGCCCTAGGAGAGATAAACTTCATGTTCCAGAGGAAGATAAATAAAAGCAATAGAACCAATTTTTTCTACCTTCCTTCCTGTTCTAGTAAATTTCACCCTAGGAGAGATAAACTTCATATTCCAGAGGAAGATAAATAAAACTAATAGAACCAATCTTTTCTACCTTCCTTCCTGTTCTAGTTGTTCCTCCAACTGGCTTATTTTGGCTTCCAGAGCAGCAATTGCAGACTTGAACTTGGATTTCACAGCTCCTTCCATTTCCTGCAGTTTGGCTTTGAGTTCTTTGTTTTGCCTCTCCAACTGCTGTCGCGCACTCTCGTTCTTCTGGGATGTACTTCTCTCTGCTGCTAATTCATTGTTCAGTTGCTCAGCCTAAAAGAGTATATTAATATTTTATTTAAATTTATCTGAGATTAAGAACCCCCATATGGGAATCATACATTACCTGCTGCACTGCTTTCCTCATGCGGTCACTCATTCCTTCCATATTACTCTGTTCTTCCTCCAGTTCTTCCTCTAGCTGAGAAATTCTTGCCTCTAAACGACGTTTATCATCTTGAAGAGTGGATCTAAATAAATAAAAAATTAAGATTGACTGACCACTTTATTCTGTATGAACAGAGTAATTTTACTATATATTTTTTCTATAAACTGAACTAAGTAAACTTATATTCACCAAATGAGGTTTTTTTTTTTTGTTTAAATAAAGGCTATTTGTCTGTACACATACTTTTTCCCTAAAGGTAAAACATTTATTCAACATCCAAATTGGGCTTTCTGGGGCACTTGATGCATAAATTTTATTTGAAGCTCCAATTCATGAAAAATTCATTAATTTAGCTTCAAAGATTCCATTTTTTTTAATGTGCTGTATCTGACTAACTGCCATGCCAATCCAAATGGGAATTTTTTATTTTTTGTATATTAAATATGCTCCAAAAAGAGGTTTTTGTTCCATGTCTATTATATATGTAGATAAAGATGACCAGAATATTTGAAAAATCAGCAACAATTATAATTTTTTTTTAATTTAAATGCCCTCAAATTCAATTTCTAGTAATAGAATATTTAAAGTAACCCTGAATTTTTAAAGGCTGAAAAAAAAAAAAAAACGTGTTTCTTTATGCTAATTAACATTCTTTAGTAAATATGATTAAAAAAAAAAAAAATTTTAAGTGACATTTCTTACCTGTAAAGAAGTACTGTCCAACAGTACCGCGTTGCATAACCCCTCCTCAAACACCACCGGCGACTCTACGGCATCCGGATCAGGTGATCCCTCTGAGAAGTGCATTCCTCTGCAGCTGCTCTGCCAGTGAAGCCCCGCATTGGCATTTCCTACAAGTCAAATGAGAGAGCGTGATGTCATCTAGGGAGGACGAATTGATGATGTCACGCTTTCCCATGTGACTTCTAGGAAATGCCAATGCGGGGCTTCACTGGGAGAGCGGCTGCAGATGAACGTGCTCCTCAGTGGGATCGCCTGAACCGGATGCTGTAGAGTCACCGGTGGTGTTTGAGGAGGGGTTATGCAACGCGGAAGTGCTGGACAGCACTTTTTTACAGGTAAGAAATGTCACTTTTAAAAAAACTCATATTTACTAAAATGTTAATTAGCATAAAGAAACACATGCTTTTTTAAAATTATTTTTGGCCGGTGTGTTCTTTTAAGTGATCTGGTATGCTTAATGCAGGCACTCAAGATCTGCTATCCACAATATGGTGGTTATTGGCTAAAGTCCGAATTCTTGCCTAAAGGTGTGAATTTGCCAGTTAAAGACAGTCACAATAGACTACTACTGTCGCAGTCGTCACTTTACTGTGGAAATATTGTAGCAGTCACAACTTTAAAATTGTCAGGGTCACGACTTTACAATGGGAAAACTGTCACAGTCACGGATTTGCTATGGAAATCCTCTGTTTGAGAATTCGACAGTCGAATTCTAAATTTAGTCAATAACCCCCTATATGTTCTCTTTGTGCATCTGAACACAATGAGATCCAGTCATATAATGCATAAAGCTAAAGAAGAGAACTCCTACACAATTACTTCATTTCTTTAACCCCTTCTTACTTTCCAGACGCACTGCCCGCTAGTTCCTCTGCCAGCTCTTCCTTCTCTAGCTCCGCTTGTTTCCTAGCCCTTTCAGCTGCAGCCAAATCCTGCAAGAGCAAAAATGTTACATTCAACTTTGCATTTACTTCTCAAATTCTTTACATGCAACAGCTGCTGATATTAACCTCTTGAAGTTGTATAAGTTCAGCTTCCAGGTTCTTTGCTTTCTTCTCATTTTCTCTTGCGGTAGCAAATATTTCTTCCCTGGCATTTCGAGCTTCATCTAGATCTCTCTGGAAGTCCTTCATCTGAGCCTGAGGGATTTTAGTGAAGAAAATAAGACTACAAAGAGTAAAATGTATTCCAATCATATATCCCTAAATGTCCCTGGCATCTTTCTTTTTCTATTTACCTTGTCTGGAGACAACTTCTGAAAGAAGAATCAAATATATTTGTACTATAAACTAATAAAATAGTAAATATATTCTTTTTATTTAGTGATTTACAATTAATATATTGTGCACTTCACTTCAATGTTCTTTTAATGTGTTCATCCAAAATAAATCATTTGGCTCCTGTTGCTTTTAAAGTCAGTCATTCATGCAATAGAAAATGACACTAGTTTTTTAGTTAATTTTTAACATACCTGTAACTTTCTTAATTGTTTAATTGCCTCATCTCGTCCTTTGTTGGCAAAGTCAACCTGTCCTTCAAGGTCTTTCAGGTCAACTTCCAGCTTCTTCTTGGCAGCTGCTGCTATGGTCCTCTGCTTGCGTTCATCTTCCAGTTCTGTTTCATATTCATGAACCTTAAAAACATTTCCTTTATTAGAGAATGAAATTACCACTTTCTAAACACTATCATTGTCTGTTAACGTGTCTATCTACCTGTTTGACAAGCTGTCTCCTCTTTTCTTCATTCTGTTCATCCCTGGCTTGTAAGTCCCTTTCAAACTGTGCTCTTAGAGCTTGCATGTTGACTTCTAATCTGAGTTTGGCATCTTCTGTTGCTTGAAGTTCATCTTCTAACTCTTCAAGCTGAGTCTTCATCTCTTCAACTTGTTGCTCCAGGCCTCGCTTAGATTTCTCTAAGTCATGTACCTGACAGTAATAAATTGCTTTATGATGGATTTCAAAATGTTAGACAAAATTTATAATTCTATAATATTTTTACAGACACTGGAAATTCAAGAAATATGGAGAGTCATTGAAAAATTTGCTGTGTGGCATATGGTCATGGAAATATTAATGAGTGGACTGGACATGGAATGGGACTAATCATGATCTCAGGTACAGTATTGCTTATTCTATTTTCTAAGGCCAATACAAAGTTTGACAGTACTTACATTTTTGCCAACATCATCCTTAGAGCTGACCAGATCTTCCATTTCTGCTTTGAGTAATTTGTTAGTTCTCTCAAGTTCCTCTTTGGATTGTAAAGCTTCTTCAAGTGCCCTGGCAAATGACAAAGCTCTGGTTTCCCTTTCTCTTGCGTCTGCCTCAGCTCTATCTCTTTCATCTGCATATTTTGAAGAAATGTTTTTCTCTTCTGCCAGCATCTGCAAAAGTTTATTTGAATGTCAACCTAATACACATACTGTGATACATGAACCATAACAATCCTGTTAAATGGAATCACTAACCTGATCAAATTTCTTCTGTTTTTTCTCTAAGTTGGATACAAGCTGCCGTTGATTGTCCAAGTCAACAATTAGATCATCCAGCTCTTGTTGTAACCTGTTCTTTGTCTTTTCCAGTTTATCATAAGCAGCAGCTTTTTCCTCAAACTGCTGGGTGATACCTTCAATATCTCTTTGGAATTTCTTTTTGCCTTCTTCCATTGTTTCAATTGTGGCAGTATATTCTTGCAATTTCTTCTTTGAATCTGTAAGCTGCATGAGAAAATACATTGTATGCAAATTCATTTAGTCTTGCACAATGTCTATTTAAGGAGACATGCAAAGAAGATTAACACTACTTATTTAAAGGACTCATGCTTTCATTAAAATATAGAATATTACAAATATAAAATTGTATTACTATTATAGAATTTTTATAAATATTGTTTTAAATGTCCTCATGATATCGTTAACATTTTCTGCTGCCATCACTTGTTTCTTACATACTAGAAGAAAAAAATAGTTATAGCTTTTAAAGGAAGATAATGTAAGTAAAATCATTATCAGAGAAGTTAGGGTGAAATTTATTGAAGACGATAATCATGATATCAGAAGTTTATCAATATTGTGATATCGGTAATATCGATATCGTGATATCGAAATTAGAATGAACCGTTGATTTCAATGGCAAAATTCCATAATATCGCTGGAAAATTCGATATTGCGATATCGTCAAAATTGCGATATCTGTAATATCGATATCGCGATATTGGTAAAAATCTTTCGATATTGCGATTTTGGTAATTTTTATAATTTTAATACATTTCACCCGATATTTTACCGATATTGATATCACGATATCGATATTTTATTGATATCGATATCACGATATCGAAATTTTGCCAATAGCGATATTTCAGCCGTTCTGGAAAATTCCAATTTTAATACATTTTGCCCTAATTAGAGTTAGGAGTTTTGGTTACTTCACAATACTGGTGTAATACATTTCGCTGGCTTGTTCCTTTATATGTAGTAAATGGCTAGTACATCTTTATTGCTATGTCTGATTTCTGTCTTTTATGTCACATTTACAAGCAGGCATTTTAATAGCAATGTAGGAAAAGTAAAGATTTTACTTTACCAATTTACTCTACCAATTCTATATATATTTATATGTTAGTCAATATGAACCAAAGTGCAATGTTTACAATATTTATACTATGCATACATGCTAAGTCAATTTGTCTTGTTACTTTTTTCAAACATTATGATTTAGGACAACCTAGTGAAGTAAAGAGTATAGCCCATGTTTAACAACTGTGAAGAAAATTTGTCAAGATTAGGTCTTAATGTAACAAGATGCTTCTCTCCAAACATCACCATTGTTAAATGTCCAGACCCTTACTTGGATATTGAGTGTAGAAATATGACGTTCCAGGTTCTGTTTGGCCTCTGCTTCCTCATCAAGTTGGTCCTGAAGGCTGTTCCTTTCATCTTCCATCTGTCGGAGCTTGGTTGCAACATTAAGCTTCTGTCGAGTCTCTTCTTGAAGCAATTCCTGTAAAATAGTGGAAATGAATTTATGGACTCGTCTGTCTCACCTTCAAGACACAACACCTTAAAGAATATGAAATGTTTAAATAACTTTACCTGGCTGTCCTGAAGTTGTGCTGACAAGCCGGCAACATCTTTGGATAGTTTAATAGATTTTGTCTCAGCTTCACTAAGAAGAACAGTAACATTTTCCAGTTCCACCTGTAGATGAAAAACATCAGTCAACATATTGCTATTAGGTTTTGAAATGTTTCCCAGTATATATATATAATGTTGCTTAATCCTTGATACTGCCATGCTGTTTGTCCACTACATTCTGGTATACTATATGACCATTATTGTATGATTCATTCTTGTGCTCATATACCCACTTGCCAGATGATACTATTCAGTTAGGACTCAGGTTCATGGTTAGGTTTTGTGCTCATTGTTGTCTTAGCTTTGTGGATCTGACTGCTGTTTTTAGAAAGTTGTCCAGTACCATGCCATTATCAATTCTTTCTTAATTATGTTAAATAAAGATACATACACAGGAAAACAAGTTCATGAAATAGTTTGAACTGGGAGACATTATACAATGCATAGATGACCCTAAAGACATTATTTTAGAGGATGAAGTGGATGGGGAAAATGGTTACTTAAATGTTGCATTAATTTCTATTTTATATTCATATTTACAAAAATGCTGTTATATCGTATAATTTTTTAAAATGTAAAGTACAACTGACTCCGAGTCTTGATGTAATGAGTAAAGATGTATATCTGTATAAAAAGTTATGAAAGGAGCAAATACGTCCATTACATTCATTAGAAACCCATGTAATTCTGAGGCCCCATACAATGTTAAAATTTTGATGAATAATGTAAACCATTACTTTTCATTTTACTGTTCATTTACCCATAGTGAACCTGTATCAAATCGGTTTTATTACAAATAGACAGGTGCCACCTTCTGTAATCTTCAGTGTCTATCAAAGGTTTTTTTTAAAGACTTTTGCTTATGAAATTATACATTTTAGAGAAAACAAAGAACTGAAAAGAAAGCGCTTTCTTTTCAGTTCTTTGTTTTTCCAACACATATATGAAGTTTGAAGCACTTTGTTGGAAAGCTGCAATCAACACTTTTGAACTTTAATTTATACATTTTTTGGACTTTTTTTGTTTCTGGAATTTATTTTTTAAAAGCTGTTTTACCACACACTTCTTTTTTTGCGCCGCCATTTTTGATTATTGAATATACATTTTAGAGGTGTCTCCTACCTCCCCAGATTTTTCATTTAGTAATAGAAATCCTGAAGCAAAAGATAAGACAGGATCTGATGATCCAGGGATATACAGTGGGATTAAAGGAATGCAAGATAAGCTGATTTGCAGATCTTTTTATATTAAAAAACTGCTAATATTAACACCCAATATCCCATTGCTTATTAGACATATGCTTTCAGGGCCTAGACTAGGAATGAGTAGGCAGCATAGACAACTACTACTGGGGGAAGAAGTGCTGTCACTTACAGTACGACAGTCATCTAGTCCTGGGCATCTTCCTTCTCTGTTCTGGCTTCCCTGACCATTAATGTATAGGAAACAATGGAGGGGAAACTGCTGCAATGTATGGTGCACAATGGGAGGAAACTGTTGGTAGGGAGGCACATTTTGCCATTTTGGCTTTGGGCACCATAGGACCTTCTCCCTGCTCTGTCTCTGAAGATATGACTTGCTGATATGTGGCTTTCCATCACTGAATACTTCAGTTTACTTTCATGCTCAGTAAACCACTACTGCAAAAGGTTTTTAACATCTACTATCTCTTGTTGAGATAAGATGGTTGCTGCACAAGATGTGACCAAGATCTGAAAACAATTTGTATACAGAAGACTTTATGGTTCACATACCCAGAATATTTATCTAGTAGCCATAAATAATTGTATAATAGTTGTTTCATTTATCTTAATCCTAATGGAATATATGATTGTATGTGTTTATTATTTTATTCTTTTTATCAGACTACTCTCGGAGGATATTTAGAGAGGTTTCCATTGATTTATATAGGATTGAAAACAACTTTCTGAGGTAAAAAAAAACAAAACATGGTGATAAAGGATAAAAGTTTTTTTCATCAGCTTAAAGTGGATGAAAAACGTACTGACCATTGTAAATATCCCCTGTATGAGAGAGATAAAAAAATATCTGATTGTTTACAAATATCTGGGGAAAATTACAGAATGTTCAGCTAAAGCTCCAGCAATCCTGATATAGCGGCCTTGCCCAATCAGACAAACATAGTGGAAATTCATGAAAAATAGATCATCATTATAACTGATTACCTAAATCCCATCCTGACATATTAACTTATTATCGTGTTTGGTAAATTTCAGCCTGGGCCACATACATTACTCAGTGAAAACACCAAACATATTCAGTCAAGCAGATTCACACATTCTCAAATGAATCAAGTTGTCAATGCTGAATGTATAATGTAATCCTACAGATTTACACTCATTCTTAGGCCATATTTGTACCAGTAAATGTGTATAGATCTATTTACTCTGTGACGGCAAACAGCTTTGTGTGCCATACCTGTACTCTGTGTGTTTTCTCTGTCAGCTCATTTCTGGCCTTTTCTCCGTCACTGTACTTAGACTGCAGCTCCTGTAGCTGCACTTCAAGCTTCTTCTTCTTGTGTTCTACATCTTGCTTGGCTTGGTTCAATGATCTGATTTCAATTGTGAGTTCTGAGTTTTCCTTTTCCAAGCCTTGCTTGTTCTTTTCCAAATTGACTTTAACCTAAATCAAATAAATAACTGAGATTAATAAGGTCCACCATCAACAATCAAAATGCATGTTCAAAGGGGGGTTAAGCATGGTCTTCATAACTCACTCAAGAGTGATTTGCTTTCCCCACCAACATCCCCACCCACCACATGGAAGTCTTAAGCATTAGTGGCTTTAATGGAAATACGTTACCCTTTTCACTTGTTCTAGTTGTTCTGTTAGCTCTTCTACAGCCTGCGTATGTTTCTGCCTCATTTCCTGGACCTGCGCTTCATGGGTTCGTGTTTCTTCATCTAATGCCCTCTTTAACACTGTAACTTCTTGCTCTCTCTTTGCTCTACATTTGGACAAATAGAAAATGAAATTATAAACTATTCCCCCAAAATTACTGAATTAAATAAAATGACACGTGATTTTTGTCACCAGCATATGTACTATATCCATTAGAATTGCATCAAGCAATGGGCTAGGGCAACCAGACTTCCTATTTAAATATATATATATATATATATATATATATATATATACACACACACTCACTAAGCAGTTCTGCCCATAACAGAACCACAGTCACATGTTGCTACTAAGGCAGTAGAGTTTAGTATTGTGTTAGCCATAGATATAAGCAAAGACAAGTAGAGTAGAGGTGATACATTTTATTGGCTAACTGAATAGATGGTAAATGCAAGCTTCCAAGACGACTTAGGTCTCCTCTTCAGGCATGGCATCACACATGCCTTCAGGCCATGCCTGAAGAAGAGAGCTTAGTGGGGAAAGATTGTATTTATCATCTATTCAGTTAGCCAATAAAAGGTATCACCTACACTCTACTTGTCTATGTTGCTGCTAAATTACTTTGTATGTAAAATTGCAGAGGAAACTCCATACATTCTAAGGGGAATAATTGCTAAGGACATTTGATCCATATTGCCCATTTTTCGCCATTTTTATTTTCGCCACATTTTTCCCCTAATTTATGTAAAGCCGAATAAAACATATTGATATTGATGAATATCGATGCTTTAATACCGCTGCAGTTTACATTAGGTCAATGGAGCCCTGTTCGATTGATATAGCTAATTCTTTCGCTGGGGACTTTAAAAAATTTGTTCTTATATTCTTGGACAAATCTGATTTGAAAATGTACTTTCGATCAAATTTTCCACTGCCTTTGGTGTTTGTCACATTGCCACATTGAATTGTTTTCTACATTTTTAATCACCCTTTTTTCTTGTCTCCTTTGTGAATGACACAACTTTTTCTTGTTTCACTTAGTATGGGGTCCTTCAATGATCTGTCCCTCAACCTATTTATTTATTTGGGACATTGTATCTGCTCATATGGTCACCTCTATCAGATATTATACCTGATGAAGGTCTGCCCCCAAAACTTTGCTTTCACCTGTTCACCTTTGCTTTCACCTGTTCACCTTTACTTTCACCTGTTCAC
>WMED01017487.1:0-12987 GCA_019650415.1 Pipa parva | reverse complement strand
GTTTATAAGGCTGAAAAAAGACACAAGTCCATCCAGTTCAGCCTATTTTCCTGCAATGAAGATCTCTATGAAGATAAAAGGAGCAAAAGATAGGCCAAAAGACATTGCTGTGAATTTAAATTGATGGTTTAGGAAAGTGAGCTTCAAGAACCTTCAGTGTTCTAGAATTATTGGGATTGTGAAGACAGACATCTTTTAGGTTGATAGATGCTAGGAATTGTCCTGGTTACATTGCATGGAGAACAAAATGGACTGATTCCATCTTAAATCACTTCTAAACTACCCATTTGTTTAGTCTTTTGAAATCTAGGGGAAAAAGATTAAGGACTTTGGCAGTTACAAAGGTTCTGGGTTTTGACAGAATGTACAACTGAAAAAATCTTGTAGTTGGTTTTCTTTTGAATCCTATCCAGAAAATACAGTATCTAAATGACATTAGTCCTAGGAGACGAGATGTCCAAATGAGGCTGGTTTGTCAAAGCCTTCCCCCTCTCCCACACACACTATGAATCTTTTGGAGTAGAACCCTACAGCCTGTGATGAAGGTTTGCCATTGCAAAGTGAAATAGCAGGTGAGGAATTAGCTGTATAGTTGCAAACTGACAATCCTCTGGAGTGTTTGTTTCTTCTGGATCCTCCAAATCTTCTATGTTTGGATAGAGAAGGAAGAATACTATTTTAGCCTCTTGCTTCAGAGATAATAGTTTCTTCCTGATCTCCATAAATAAAACATTCTTTGAAGAGAATGCAAAACAGTGATTTTTTTTTTTTTTTTTTTAAACTAGAGCTAGCTGACTGTAACTTGACCCAGAGATAGCACATAGTCTCTACTGACTGGTGACTTTAGATGTGTCCAGGGATTCATAGCAAATAAAGGATGTTATTTCTTGAAGTATTTACTTTTTGGGAGAAGGGTACAGATGGTAAGATGAAAACTTTGAAGCTGTTCATAGTTAGGAAAAATGAGGGGATTTTCATAACGGTCTAAAGATATTTATTCTTTTCAGAAGGTGTGTGAGAGCCTCTCATGTCCAATACCTCTAAAATCTGCTTTAATAAGCTTGCCATGTAGGGGGAAATAGAGTCCACTTGCACCATCCTCTGAAAGGGACAATAACTCCTGTGCAAACTCTGCTAGGTCCTCTTTTCCCTTAGAGAAATAATTTAAGTAGAGAGAACACCACTAAGAATCTCTCTCTCAAATATCAAGATGTGCCCAGGTTAGGATTATCCAGAGGACCAGATGGGGGTAGGAAACTGAGGATCTTGGGAGGGAATCTGGTTAAAGTCAGCAGCAATGCTGCAGTCACATAGTGTGACTTTCCTTTGTAGAATAGCCGAAGCACTGGGTAGCCAACTTCACTCTGCTACAGAAGATGAGAAATAGAGTTAGACTAAATCTAACCCTTTCCAAAGAATAAATTATTGTGCAAGTGGTTAAACAATTGGGGGTTTGCAGGTAGAGAAGCTTGATCAGTAAAATTAGGACACCGGCAGATTTCAGGTGACATTCCTGGTATTAGAGCTAGCCACTGACCAAAGTAATACCTGCGCTGTACTTAACTGGTCCCTTCTGTGACGAAAACAAAACCGAGGAGGCAGAAAAAAACTACAGTGGGAGGATATGCTGTTCAGACTCTTGCAGTGTCCTAACCCCAGATGGGAAGAACCTAATATCCAGCGTTCCTTTGTCCCCCACAATGACAGAAAAATAGTCTAATCAAATGCAGCAATGGATAAAGATTATTTTGTAACAACCAGTGAATATTCCACTATGAAAGACTATATGCAGTCACTTTATTAACACAGAAAAACATGGTTAGTATTATCTATATTCCCTTAACTCCACAGCACCATTTAAAAATACCATGCTGTAAGCATCATCCCGCGTATAAGTCAAAAGTTCCTCATCTTCAGTTTCCCACTGTATCATCTTCTCTCTCTCTTTAATTCCTTGCAGATGTTGTGTGTCCCACTCCTTCTTGGCAGCTTCTAGTTCTTCCTAGATACAAAGAAACATTCACATGAGATACTAGCAAATGTGGAGGTACATACCATGAAAACGTTTAGTATTTGCATTAACAATTGTTTTTTGCATAGACATGTCTAAAAGTTGCTTACATGGAATATAAAATAATAGTTCATGTTGAAGCAACACTATTATCACAGTCTTCTTTATTATAAGTATCCCCATTTCATTTGTTATAAATTCAAACAATACTATACAGTTCTTTACTTTAAATATCAATCTGCCAATGTATGTCCAATGCATTTTCAAGTTGAAAAACTCTCCTCTCCCACAGTTCACATTAGTGGCGGATACTTCTGCCACGCTACATTTTAAGAGATGCTAAGAGGTGTTTTTACCCTAGGACATGGGAGAAATGAGCTATGTTGTCCATTTTTGTGGAGCAAGGTGTTAGGTACCGCATCTTAATAGGAACCAAGTACCTAACATAACATTTTTAAGGCACTGAAGTCTCTGAAATGATT
This sequence comes from Pipa parva, assembly GCA_019650415.1. Classification (NCBI taxonomy): domain Eukaryota; kingdom Metazoa; phylum Chordata; class Amphibia; order Anura; family Pipidae; genus Pipa; species Pipa parva. The sequence continues at coordinate 10,494 of WMED01017487.1, read as the reverse complement.
TATTGGGAACTAAGCAGTGTGTTTTCTACAGACCAGCAAACACTTTAAGGGTTAAAGGGAAAAAAATTGCTCGTCACTTGGTTGAACTGTAAGGAGGAGTGAAATAATTTTAAACACTGTAAAAAATAAGCAGGTGCTCTTTAACTGAGGCCAAAAACATGTATCAGCTGGAATCTGACATACAGCACAATGATCATCCATTCAAGTACCCAAATCAACTGCTGTGAGCTTAGGTTGTGACACAACTTAACCAGACACTATGAAAATTGCAACAAAAGACATAGCATTGATTTGAATAGCAATTGTGTCAAATCAATAAAATTTTTTCTATTAATGGTTCAAATCTTTATTTCATGCTTAAGGCACTATTACATAAATTTATTATTAAAACCATACAAACAGACCACTGAAAACCATGCATACTTATCAAATGCAAGTGGAATAGACACTGGTCTAATTTGGAAGACTTTGGGTGAAACTTGCTTTCACATACCTCAGTGCATTCGTCATAGGATTCATCTCTTTGGATGTAGAATAATTCCAGATAATGCAGTGCATACTTCTCTATGGGGGTCAGCTGAGCAAAAGCAACATGTTATACTGTTATTTAAGTACAAAGGGTAACAAATAACTATAATGAAACTAATAATTACTAATTTATTGATATTCACACATCAACACCGAAATTTATTAGACTGCTTAGGTCTTTCAGAGTTTATCGAGCAAGATCTCGCATTGTTCTTGCGAGATTTTTTTTTAGATTGAATTTTTTGATAGAAAGGTAGCCATTAGTAGTATGAGAGCGGTCTTTCCGAGTTTAATAAATTTCACTAATAATAAACACTAAAATGCCTTCTTTTTACCTGCTGCAGGAGTTCCACCAGTTCTTGTAACTGGGAAGGTTCTGGCAAATCCATTAGCTCACAGCTATCTGACTGGCTAATCCCACTAGTGTATTTTGGTCCCTCATCTTGGATACAATCAGTAATGTCCTCCTTTATGCATTCAATTTTGACTAAAGCCTATAAAATAATAAGAAAACAATCTCTGTATATTAAGTGTTCATTCCTCAAAAAATAAAGAAAAACCCAAATGGATCAATGTTAACAGGTAAAAAGGGCATTATACTGATCAGTTTTGGATTCTTTAAACAAACCATTAGCAAAACAAAAGTAATACACAATAGGTACTCACACTTTATAAAACAATAAAAAGCATAGAACAGTAATGTCACTTTGATGATCAGTCACATTTGCTCCAGACTTGGGATACTCGACGCGTTTCTCTGATTAAACATCAGCTTCCTCAGGAGTTGTTTGGTCTATAGTCTATTACAGTTGTGTCAGAATGTTCTATGCTTTTTATTGTTTTATAAAGTGTGAGTACCTATTTTCATTATTAAAAGTTTTTGCCTATACTGTACTACACTATGAGCTTTGTATTGCTGTCTCTTCCCATGTACAACTGCTGAAGAGGAAGCGTCTCACCCACTTTTTAGCCAGAGAGGATTTCATCAAATTAATCTAAGTGCTCATTGCATAGCACTATCTGGTGAGTGCTACTTTATTGGGGGGGTCATCTCCACCCCAGAACACCAGGGCTTCATTCAATTTGAAATATTTTTTATTCACTTCATTTCCACCTATTTTAATGTGGATCCACAAATATATTTTATATTTGTCTGCACTTTTATATGTTGTATAATACAACCCTGTCTAATCCAGAACATTTTTAGTGTTCGTTTATATTAACACTATTGGACTTATTCTTATAAGGGTAACTTACCCCTCCACGTGCACTTGTAGTTGTTTTTATACAACTCTGTTTCACTGAATGGCCACTTTTACATTGTGTCTGATGGTATTATACTAGTGGTCACTTCCTTTTATTTACATTTCACTTAGTATCCAGCACTGCCACAGTTTTCTCTTGATTCAGAATCATTTGGACATTCACAACTGTGAGGTCATTGGGTAGATGACTTTTGTGGTACAAGCGTAGGAAATACCAATCTTGGACTTTGCTCTATTTTTGGACTAATCTTGTAAGACTTTTCCTTTCATCAAGCTATTTTCACACACTTGTTGGTTTATTATTCTATTTTATTATTGTTTTATCAATGTTAATTAAGGTGCTATACCGTTTATAGATTAACTCCATTTCAGGAATTGTCATACTTTCTTTGTTGGAGGGATACGTCTTTCACAAGTTACATCACAAAATCATGTGTAGGGGATCACAGCTACTACATCACATTTCCCTATATTATAACATGCCCTGAATTCTTCTTAGCTTCAACACCCTGTAATGATGAAATAAGTATGTCTCTCTTTTGAGAGTTCCTGTATGTGATTTAAATATGTATCATCTGCTAAGGCTTCACAAGTTCCCATACAGAAACTCCATGGGTGAGCATGCTGATAAAAAAATGGGTTGCAGGTGGTCAGATACAGGTCAGTTTTAGTGTTGTTTCTTAATATTCAGGGTAAGATTGGTGTTATTAAAATGGGCAACACTATGTTACACTAGTGCATTGCACAATGCAGAAAAAACATGCTATTTATTACTGAGAAAAACACTACAATCCTAAATTTGATTCAGCACACCACTAATTCCACCAGTAAGCAAGCCCATGAATCTGGCCATGTACATGTATGTGTTGCTGGCTATATTGGGTTCTGAGGAGTCAGAAAACAGATCAGAACCCAGCTCAGACTGGTAAGTTCCAGCCCCCAAAATGCATTTAATCCAGAAGTCACAGAAAGCTCTCGATAAAAAAATATATGGAAACTCAACACAAGTGGAAATCCAGCTGTATATATCAAATGATCCGATTACTTGATATGTGTAGAGTGTGTAACAAGCTCAAGAGCCAAAATTACCAAGAAAAAATCTAGACTGTAAGAAATGCAAAAAATATAGTGTTAGCCCATCATTTCCTATCCTAAGAAAAACAGGTTTCCAAAGGTGGAATGAGGACTTTCATTTTATCCTCAGTTAATGCCAGGGATTGTACAAAAAAAACAAACCCTGGAGTAAGGATGAGGAATAAATATAACAGGATACTTACAAATCTTAAAACTGATGTCACTGTAAAGTGTAGTAAAAAATTCCAACAAGCCCATAAACACTGCAAATTAATACTTATTTTTTTAACAACTTTCTTTGCATTCAAGGTTAGGAACACACTAAATAAAATATCTACCTTCCAGTTAAAACCCTTATCTTACAAGCGGAAACTGGTAATATTTGCAGTTACAATAATTTACAATTAATAAAATAATTATTAATGTGATGGGTGAAAAAACAATCACCTGACTTATTTCTTCTGAGAGATACATACAGTGAGGCTCACTGACATAAAAAAACCTAATCTGTACCTCCCTGCAAACAATATATTACCAACAATGACTGAAAATTAGCCACTTTCTCTGATATAAATTACCAAGTATATGATTCAACAAAATATTTTTGAAACTATCTTAGACAGGGGTGGGCAATTAATTTTCCCAAGGGGCCGCATGAGAAATTGGGATGGTTTTAGAGGGCCGAACTAAAATAGTTAACTCAGTTAACTATATTAACTCAACTTACTTAATTTGTTCTTGGGCTCGGTACACATTATTATATGTCATATAATAATGTGTACTGAGCCCAAGAACAAATCATTCAACTACACAGCTGCAGTGGGTGAGCTCATCGGTGACCTTGATTTATCAGTTCTCCATAGAAAAATGCCCGACTTTTTGCATCACGATTATTGCAGCTCCACTGTACACAATTCACTATACTAGCAGGCTTTCACTAATATTCGCATCTCCCTAGCTAGCCGGCAGTTCACGAGCAGCCCAGCACACTGGTTGAAAAATGCTGCCCTAGTAAACTGGCAGGCGGGCGGGCCTGTCAGAGAGAGGAGGCGGGCCGCCCCTTGCCCAGGTCTGATCTTAGGACTTGCATGAGATAAAAAGTTAAAAAAAACAAACAAACTAAGTCTTATTTGAATGACATTACCTCCACAAATGGCTTTGCAACCTTAGGTGTAATTGTATCAGCAGGCGAAGGTTCTTGGGTTAGCAGCACAAACTCCTCAGCTTTAACCCTGAAACCAGAGTCCTCAATGGGTGAACAAACCTCAAATAGCTCCTGGATAGTTTGCTAAATAAAAAGTAAAATATAAGTTGAGTGTAACAGAGCCAACCAATGGTTCAAGCAGACTATACAGTAACTTACTAGACAGTGACCATAAAAAAAAAAAAAAAAAATCTACCTGTGTTAAGAAAGCCAAAGAGTAGTCACTACCCTGAGCTGCCACTTCCCTAATTAGATCCTTGGTTCCATTCCTCAACAATTTTTCTTCTATAGAGTTAGCACTCACTAATCTAAATGGAGAAGAGAGTAAAGAATTGTTTTATTACTCAGTACATAAAAGGCAGCAGAGCAATGCAAAATTCTCATTTTAAAATTACTATTAAAAGCAGTCTTGGTGATCAAAACAAATGATAGAACATTTCTGTTAAACATAAGGAACACTGATAAAACTGTAAAGATTGTGGGGAATATTCAAGAAAGTTCAGTCATGTAAAAGTCAGAGTTTACATCCATTCGGCACTTTCCAATCTTCACGTATTCATCAAACTGTGCAATGCGGCAATTTTGCAACCAATTTAAAAGCTTACGATGATCACAAATTTGGTAGGGATCCTGCAGTAAATTGCAATTGACGCCTTTTGTTTTTCACTATGGGAAGGGAATCCAATGCATTAGTAAATATGGAATAGAGAATATGTAACTACCTGAGCGTAGTGATCCAAAGTGACAAGAATTCACTGAGAAATAAGCCCCTGTTTATTATCCTATGTACTGATAAATGGTATTATGTGGTAGTATTTACCTATAAACGTGAATATCCTTTGGTCTGCCAATGAGGTCACACCACGACTGAGTTTTTCCATCCATTACAGGATTTAAATCACTGTCGTAAAATATCATTGTGTCTGCCTCTACTTGGTGTACTCCGAGGGAGGGAATGTGAGTAGACAGCAGAACACAGAAGATGCGTGGGTCTCTATTAAAGGTCCTCATGAGTTCCTAATAAAGATTTAAACAAGGGCAAGATATAAATAAGGGCCATAAGGCATTTTTGGAACTTTATAGTCACTTTTTATTATTCAAGCACCCTTTATTTTCTTACCCAAATCTTCAATAAAAGAGAACTCAAGCCTCAGTAAAATATAGGCAAGAAAGGATGTGCCTTATGCACAGGGTTTATTGTACCAACTCAGTGGTGCACCAACCCAACAACAGTGAAGACTGGTTACTGTAAAGTTGCCTGTGAAACTATATAACTTAATCTTAGCAAGTCAACTTCCTTGGACAGTGTCCATGCACATGCTTAACCTCTACTTTTTAGGAACTGAGGAAACTGTCAAATATAATTATGAGATTACTAAATTATCATGTACTGTGGAACATTATTTGGCCATTTATTTTTTAGAAATTAACTACACCCAACCCCCATGCTTTCTGATATACACTGTGTTTTTAAATTTTTTTTCTACCAAGCTATACAGGGTATAACCAAGCTATCTTCCTAGCATTACGTGTACTCACTCTATAAAAGACCATGCATGAGTCCATTGGGTATATGCACATGTTGAACTGCAAATTTCCTATAACTACCAGTTCATGCTGTATGCTGCTGTACCATTTGGCATGCAGCTAAAAAGATAATCAGGCAGTAAAAAAAAGGTATGATTGGACAACTCTACCCCATAACGCAAAATATACACTAAATATATGCGTAAAATATATTTTTGTGGAAAAGGGTTAGCACAAAAACCTAAATGACAAAGATAGTCAGAGAAGCACAGGCAATGAAAAAGGGATGTAAATTTCAAGCATTACCAGACTATAAAGCAGCGATTGGCAGATTCTATAGTATCAAGAATAGCAGCTGCTTATATGCCAGGGCACTCTCTAAGTTGTGTATCTGTGTGTACAAACAAGTTTTTACACTTTTCCATACAACAAAATGCAGTATGCATCAGGGAAGGCACATGTACACATGCCATATATTGTTTTAAGTTTTCTTAAAGGATACACAAACTGTGTACATGGTCTAAATAATATCAGAGGGAACATTATACAGAACGCATATTGACAACAATGCAGTTAATCTAAAAGTGTATGCCCTACATATCATACTTTGAGGAAAAGAAATTTCCTACGATGGAATGAGAGCGATCATTTTATCCTCAGTTAATGCCAGGGAAAGTACTGACAACAATAACCCTGGAGTAAGGATGAGGAGTCACAAAACTATGTACTGGCAATAACAGGATAACTAGTCACGAAATGGCATCACTTAATTATATTAAAGTGTTAAAATTTTAACTATAGATAGCTTCTAGCAGTTCTCCTACCCAAAAGGAAATATTCATAAATACAACCTAAATAAAACAAGTACAATTTAGACATGATTCACAAACACTATATGCATAAAAGCTAACAGATTAAAAGAAAAAGCTACAGGATAATTCCAGGTTTAAAAGACTGTATTTGAAAAAAAAAAAAAAAAAAAATACTTTTAGAATCAGTCCATGTCACTATTTCAAAATTTAGTGTTAATATCTAGGATGTGGCATTTACTTGGCACTGCTCAGAGTTGGCATTTTCATCTATCCTCAGAAAGGTCACAGAACGGAAATCTAGGAACATCTCCAATATGTCCAGCATCAGCAGCATCTGAGAGAAGATAAGAACACGTCGGCCCTCAGACCTCAGCTTACGGAGGAGGACGGCAAGAGCTTCCAGCTTCCCTGTATCATAGGAGCAGTAGAGTGCACATTTACAGTAATCATATAATCTAAACACACTTTTTAGTTATCTTTTAGGGAAATATATTAAAGGACATATTTATCGAGATAGGACATCATTTTTGCTAGATATAAATGTTCCCTATCTGGGATCTGTATGCTAGAGTAAAAAACTAATTCAGTTAATTAGTGTTAAAATGGCACAACATCCAAATAATCTAAAATTTCCAGTATCCTATAGCAATACCCAATAAAACAGGATTCAAATTATCCTATTTCCAAAGTCCCACAATCAAAACCCTTTTAGTTCAAGTATGGAAACCGGCACTCCCAGAAGTAAAAGCAAAAAAAGTTTATTGCTTCATGTTAAAAACAGTGTGCATCATGGTAAATAAAAGTTAAGCATGTATGATGGCACCCCCTGGCACCCCCAGGGGGTGCCATCATACATGCTTAACTTTTATTTACCATGATGCACACTGTTTTTAACATGAAGCAATAAACTTTTTTTGCTTTTACTTCTGGGAGTGACGGTTTCCATACTTGAACTACTCATGAAACGGCTTTCTTTCCAACCTGAGCACCCCATGCTTTACTACCTTTTTGACTGAGGCGGACAAACCCAGGGATTTGGCAGCACCTACAACCACACAGCAAAACCCTTTTAGGCCTTGCTGTGTTCATTCCTTTTAAAAAAAAAATACAATATTCTGGTAAAGTCCTTTAATTACAAATCATTGTTACAGGGATTCTACTGAGCATACTCGGGCTACTGGCCTAAGGTAGTAAAAAGGGAACTCGGAAGATAAAAGGTCATATTAAGTGTAATTCTCCTTTAATAATGTAACATACCTGAGTCAGACTGAATAAGCTTAAGGTCAGGAAATGGCAAGCAGTCAGGAGATGTTCGCTCCCTCAGCTGATGTATATTAGGAGCAATCTGATCTTTCAGGCTATGTTGCATATTATTTAGGTTGTGAAGGTATGTAGTTGGAGGATGTGGCACCGTTAGAATTGGAGGAGCAGCAATCACGGGAGGAACTACACAAAGAAAACTGGAGACAAAATGAAACGAAGAGATTTCAAAAGAACACCAAGCAATTAACTGAACAGAATAACCAGTATAGCCCTGACTACAGATTTTCTAGGCTCACCAGATACCCTGGTTCAGATAATTTTAACAACCCTTTAATGGCTAAAGGCTAAAAAGGGCCTTTAAAGTGTCAATATTTTTCTTTCTACAGTTTATCCAGTATTGAGGGCAATCTTTGGGGATTTATATATATAATATATAATATTCACTGTGCTTCTTACGTATTGAATGTAGTCAAAATGATTTTAAAATTGCATGCTAGTGTTCACTTCCTAAAACCTTAAAATTATAGAGGGTAAAAATCAAGCAATAATTAGCTGAACGAGAACCTTTTAGGCTGGGTTCACACTAGCTGTAGATAGCTGTGTGACCAATAAGCTCTGACCACGCAGTTATCTACTGCAGTATATTTGTAAATAACTTGATAAATTATTATCCCTATTTCAAGTGTTTTTCCTCTCTTCTCTCCTTTGGAATTGACAACCCCGTTATTTTAAAATTAATTCAATAAAATTAAGGTTTTAATGATACACAATAACTAATCAAGTAAACAGTATGGTGATTTGGGGTGTTGTACAGGTAGTTAAATGACTGCTTGTCCCTGCTTCTCTCCCTTCCTCATATATATTTAATTAATCTGAAGCTACCTAGCACCACCCTAGTTCAGATATATTTTGGCATTAACTGATAGTAGCAGTGTTGTTTTCTTTCCCTTGCCCTTCCCCATCAGTTAAAAATGTTCATAACATATAATCAACACATGAACAAACCCAAAAACTAAACTAAATTTATCTAAAAAAACGAAAACAAAAACCTTTTAGCGAGTGGTTCCAAAGCTTCTTTCTGCTGGTCTGGGGACAGAATAAGATGCCTTAAAAGGTCACTGGAGTTCTCAGGGTAGCGAGATGAAAGAAGACAATTCATAGAACCTGTCCAACCCCACACTGTGTCTGATAAAGGACGAGACTCAGCATAGTTCACCAAACAGAGAGATAACAGGTCAGCTCCATAGATGGGAGTTCTTGCACAATGCCTCTCATTGCAGGAGAAGAGAATATCCAGACGCTCCTTTATTAAACGCTGCTTTTCTTCTGCAGATTCCTTGTTGTAATGCAATATTAAAAACAGGCTGTTATACAACGTCGTTATCGAAAACATTTTCTATAGTAATACTGTAACAACAGTGTATCCATGTTAGAGTATTTATAACATTAAAAAAAAGATTATTTGCTCTTCACTTTCTAGCATCAGTAAGGGTGTTGCTTTTAAGAATGCTTTAAAGAAAATAAAAGCATGAAATAAAAATGTAGTCTGAGAGTTAGCTGACTTTGACTTGACAATTTATAGGATATTGCATACATTTTAGAAAACATCTTTAAAATGGTTTTATAATATCAATTCCACAAGATAACAACTGTACTGTTCAGTGCACCTGCAGCTGATTGAACAGATAGGGATACAAAATCCAATAAAATGTAAGCAAAGAGACCTTATAGGGTCAAAGAAGCCAGACTAACTAGTATAAAATGGAATTTCAGTATAGCTGTATTATCAATATAAGTTTTAAAGTAACTTCAGGATACAAATATTGTGAACCTTAATCATAATCAGAGTTCCATGCAATTAAAGGGGACCTAAAGGTCTAAAACAAGACAGACTTATTAAACCTTACCAGTTATAGTGTTGATTCGCTACAGTCACAGCACAGTACCCAATGATTCTTCAAAGTGCAGACTGACAGAGAAGCAAGCGCTGAAGCTCCTCCCACATCATCACTCTCATAGTAGGGAGTGTTCTCATTGGCCCCTACAACGAACGAGATGATGTTTGATTCATTTATCACCGACGGTGAAACAAATCGGGAGGAGCATTACGCTGCTTTCTCAGTCAGCCTGCACTGTAAAGAATCATTGGGTGCCGTCTAATTACAGCACAGCTCATGTTGTGACTGTAGCGAATCAACACTATAACTGGTAAGGTTATTAAATAAGTTGATCTTGTTTTAGACCTTTAGTTCTCCTTTAATATGTAAACCACAATTTTTGTCTCTATGCCCCTCACTTCATTGGTTTTGGGTCAGTCAAAGCAATACTGCCCACTGAAGAACAGTCTAAACATTATTTATTTTGGCACCCCTGTGCCCTGATTTTGGTTCATCAAGACAGATAAGCACACTATAAAGCATCTGAAACATTAAACCATACCTGACCAGAACATGTTAGAGCAGGGACAGATTTTGTGGATGGATCAGTTGCTGGAGGGCAAGTCTGTACATTCTTTCCTACAGCAAGAGCTACAAAAGATAAAATGGTCAAGCAGGGAAAGAAAAAGTACTCCCTACATTGTGGTATAGAGAGGAATATTTAAAGTGTAAGTAAAGTTATGGACAAAACTATACATATATTTTACATTTATAAAGTATAAACCTAAACTTAAACATTAAAATGTAAAAATTATTTTTGGATCAGCCAAACAACAAACAAATTGCCTTTCTCTCTAAACTCTTTAAAAGAGCAAAACAAATACAACAAGCCATACAATTGTAGCAGGTGACTTCAACATCCCTCCAGTGAGCACAGTTGACTC
>WMED01017486.1:0-12988 GCA_019650415.1 Pipa parva | reverse complement strand
GAAGTGAGGCGAAGGATTCGCACTATTGTGAATTCCCCCCTCAATCTTTCCGAGTTTATTGCACGAGATCTCACGCCAGTTTCTGCAATCTCGATTACTCGACAGAAAGGGAGCCAGTCAACTAACGGCTTGATTTTTCGATAGAAATGAAGATCGAAAGAACTTGTGAGATAATCTCGCGAGAACATGCGAGATCTCGCGCAATAAACTCAAAAAGACCAACTTAATTAAATTTCACTCTCAGAAGTCTTCTTTATAAACATTGGTGTTAAACTTTCAAAAAGAAAAATTTTGAAGGAGATTTGGCTCATAAAACTCTTATGTTAGGATTATACAGTAATCATCCACGCTTTCTTTGGACGACTAAAAACAATTATTTAGCTATTATAAGCTACATCAACCCTTCCCCATTCATTTTTTGTAGAAAACACCCAGGCTTTATTATCAAGCACATTTCAATTCGATTGCTTACCCACATAGTAGGACAGGGTACGTTTCAAGCGATCAAAGACAAACCATCTTTTCTTCCAAGATTTGATCTTCCCACCCATTTTAGTCAGAAATCCACGGCACATCTTCTCACTAAGAATTATGTGAGGGCAGGCATCTACTGCATGGCCTGAAGACTCAATATGAGTGCGTAAATCAAAATCTTCCTTACGAATTGGGAGGTAGCGAGTAAGTGGGCGTGCCTGGTAAATATTTCAACATGTGAATAAACATACCACGCATATCCTCTCGAACAAATTATAGCAGTGATGCAATCCTATTAATACAGTCCCAAAAGGTCGACCAAAACTAACCTGTGAGAAATGCTTTTCTCTCATCTTGACCTCCTTCTCCACTAGTCTTTGTCTGTGAGCAGTCTCATCTTGGAGGCGCCTTTCTAGTTCCTCTCTCCTCCGCCTCTCATCCTCCAGTGCTTTTCTGCGTGCTTCCACCTCACGCTCCTACAAATATTTTCAGATGTCACTTCCAAAGTTCACTAGATTTGTTGGTCAGAATATCTTTCTCTATATACTTTCACTGTTATTGGGCCATCGCATAATTCTAGAATTCGGCTAGGACTTACCTCCATCAGATTAGAGTGATGTAGCACTGACTGGCCACCCTCCCTAGTCCCTGAAAATACACAGCCATTCATAACACCCTGGATATACCTAGGAGTTGTGGGACACATCTACTACCCCAGAACTTTAGAGGCATGTTTACCACCTTATAGTAGGCAAATTTTTCCATTGGAATGTCCTTCAGAACAAAATTGAATATATAATCTGTCTCATTATCTTCAAGAAAAAATGAATGCAAAATAACTTACCCTGGACTCAACAAGTCTGGCTCTCTCTGCATGAGCTTCTAAAAGCATCCTCTCCATTTCTTCAATCTTTAACATGTCCAAGCCACTAGCACTGCCAAAGAATGAGACAGTTTGAAGCAGACTGTGATGCAAGACTTACAGCAGAAATGATAGGAAAGAAATAATGGAAGCATGAGAGGAGGAAAGGACTTTGACATCAGGGTGTAGAGTAAACTGAATGTTTAGCCTGAGAAAATGAAAAAGGAGTGTCACAAAGTGGACCTTACCTAGACATGTTATCTGGGGAACATGCAGAGTTTCCTGTAGACACGCTAGTGTCCAGACTATCAGAGCTCTCTAGACTTAAAGTGTCATATCCATGAGCAGGGTCCTCGTCACGAGAATGGAGAGGCCTTTGATGGTGAAGAATGGAGTGATGCATGATGGGAGCATATCCTTGATTAGGGGCTCCATGGAGAGATTCCCACTGAGACTGAGCCTCAACTGCAGCTCTCTGTTTCAACTCTGCAAGACGTCTACGTTGCTCTTCAATCACTTGTTGACCTATGGAAGATTGTTGGCTCATATGGTGAACAATCAGCAAATGACTTAGTTTTTTTCTTATTATCTGGAGAACTACAGTCAAGAGTCATAAACAACCTCTCCTTTTCATTGTTTGTAATTCAAAGCATATAATCCAGTGTCTAGTACATTTTATTAGAGTCCCCTGACTTTTTCCTAGTAGTCTGGAAATGGGGTATCAGAGCCGATAATGTTTTAAATCTATAAATGTGTATCTACATCTGCACGTGTACAGTATTACTTGTATAATCTGTACAAAACAGACACAATAATACTGACACTGTGGTATACTAATGTAAACACTAGAAAACATTGATTTATTTCGCTTAGATCACTGGGGGATTTCATTACCGAGTAAACTGTATTCCTTATCAGTATATTCTCAGGGCCATAAAAACAAAACAAAAAAGTCTTGTAAATTTACAGATGTCTTGTCAGGGTTTTGTTTTCTCTCTCAACAGAGAATGACTTAACCCTGATCATTCTCCTACATAGCAGATATAATAACACTATTTATTCATCTGTTTTATCATGGCAGGCAGAAGCAGGAGGCTAAGCAATGTGTACTAAGCCCAATAGATTATAGCGCTGTATCCCCAAGCAAAGCTATCTACCTGTTAAAGGACCAGTAATGCCAATATCACAGTTATTCCTACATCTCACTTTTAAAAATGTTATCTTTGAATATAAATGTATGATTTTGTTTTTAGTTTTTTTTAACTCTACCTGGCATTAGATAGGAAGTCCTCACTTTGATAGGCAATTGAGTCGCTTGCCTTCAACGACGACAGCAGTTTCATAGCTAGCACTATAGCTATGAAGCTGTGCTCTGGCTCCCCCTCCTGACCGGCATCGGCAGTGCAAAGCAGTGTCAACGTCATCACGCCTGCTTCAGTAATGCGCTGTGATGATTTCACTGCTCAGCATTGGGTGAACTGAGTGGTGAAATCAACATAGCACATGCCTGAAGCAGGCATGATGATGTTGATGCCGCTCTGCACTGCCAATGCTGGTCAGAAGGGGGAGCCAGATCGCAGCTTTATAGCTATAGCGCTAGCTATGAAAGTGCTGTCGTTGCTGAAGGTAAGAGACTCGATTGCCGATCAAAGTGAGGGCTTTTTATTAGTGCTTTTTCGCTGCCTCTTTTGCTATTACAAAATGAATCTGAATAAATGTCAGTTTGCAAATGCAGTGTAGTTTTACTCTGTGTGTGGTAGCAACTGTTAAATTCCTATTGAAATAGTGAAGGTAGTGTTCTATCGTAATACGCTCTCAGTGGAACACTAATGTGAATGCTTTTCTTCCATTACCATTGTTCTCTACGGATTTTCTCTGGTGTCTATTCTGGGTGTATTTTCACCAGAGATTGTTTTTGTTTTGTTTTTTTTAATACGCTGTGCACAATTATGGAGGACCAAAAATGACATGAGTATAAATAAATAAATAAATAAATAAATGAATAAATACATAAATAAATAAAAAACGCATACTTAAAATATATTTTTTACATTTTATTTACACATTTCCACATCTATTTATTTCTACATTTCTTTATTTCTACGTTTCTACATCCCGTATGTTAATTGAGTGGCCGGTCCTAACCTCATTCTAAAGCATGATTGATTAGTTTGGTGAACCAGACAGAAACAATCGAAACATGATCAGCCGACACAAGTCTAACTGCTGAATCTCCCACAGCACAAAGAGCTGGGATAGCATGTGACATTCCCTAATTAAGCAGGGACCGCATCATTAGCAATCTGCATCATTACCCGCCTCATCAGAGAGAGATCGCATCGATCTCTCTCTCTCTAATGAGCCAGGTAATGATGCCGATAGATGATGATTCGGTCTCTGTTCCTGCTAACAGTGATCTGACAGCGATCACTGTTATTAGGGACAGAGACCACATCATTATCTGGCTCATCAGAGAGAGATCGATGTGATCTCTCTGATGAGCCGGGTAATGATGCCATCAACCAGTGTGTTGCAGAACCCCTGGGTTGTCCTTGCGGAACCCTTGGGTTCCGTGGAACCATGGTTGACAATCACTGCTTTATCTTAACATCTATCTGGTGAGCGTTTCCACTATTAGCGTGCCGTGGCACGTTTGTTCAAGTTGATGGTGGATTTTTCAGATTCCTTTGCACTTCAGCATATGTTGTGATCACTGGTTTATAAAAAATACATCTTTGTTTCTATTGGTGGTTTTTGACTTTACCTTTATTTTTATGCTTATTTGGTAAGGCACTATTGTGCTGTCCTTTTTGCGCTTTTTCTTTTAGGCATCTTCATATTGTGACACATTTAAGGAGGACTGTCAATACTATTTATATATACTTTGTTGTTTTATTTTGATGTCTGAGTGCTGTACCACATCATTCTCTTTTTAAACTTCCTTATATACTGTGTAGCTGGCTGTTCTGTGGATCAGGTACAGTCTATTTCTGTGTCCTTTGTCTGTTTCGATTGCTTCTGTCTGGTTCACCAAACTAACCAATCATGCTTTAGAATGAGGTTAGGAGCGCCCACTCAATTAACATACGGGATGAAGAAATACAGAAATAAATAAATGTAGAAATGTGGAAATAAATAGACGTGGAAATGTGAAAATGTATAAATAAAATTTAAATATATTTTAAGTATGCGTTTTTTATTTATACTTATGTCATTTTTGGTCCTCCATACACAATACCCTAGTGTGAACCTAGTGTTATGCTACTTGAAGCCTTTGACTTGGAGTAACAGACTTGAGGTGCTTGGACCAATCTATCCTTGCATTGCATAGAAAACAACAAACACTGCTGCTTGTTCTTTATAGATCTGTAATTATAGACACAAGCTATTTGGGCAAAGCATACAAACATTACTCTCTGTGTTTATGGTTTACCCAATTAAGGCTGAATAGAGCAAAAATTGAAAAAAAAAAAAAAAAAAAAAGCACAATTTTTGAAGATTTCTGTGCATACCCAGAGCAAAACAATACAGACAAATGTGGGTAAGAATGACTTTGTGCACAGTCTTATAATAAATCGCATATTACATAAAGCCAACAAGGAACATTTATACCCCAGATTAATGGAGAAGACCATTTATTCACACTGCATTTTAAGAGAACAAAATAATGAAACACCAGCCATGCAATGAATTAGTACATATACACACAGACACACACAGACACATGCAAACACAGGCTCAATTACATAAACTACTATACCACATGTACAGATAACATGTGGTTATTTACTGCCTGTGCATGTAGGGAGGGATGGGCAGAGTTAGCCTTGTGGAATACACACAGCAAGTAACAACAGTACTGCCCAATATTCTTTTTCATCATGCTAGTAACGTTACCAATGGCAACCAATTCTTCTAAGAAAAATTGTCCTTTATGTCAAGGTATGTAATTCCTATCATGATAGCTGGGGAGTCTACTGCATAGTGCCATGACATAGAAGGGAATCAGTTTCTGTGCATCACACAAATATCCTTAAGGTGTGCTGTGAGTTTTTATTACTACACAACACATATAACACCAATAATAATTATTAATACTGTTATAAATACAAAAATAATACAGAATATTTTCCAAATACCAAGGTTCGGTGGTAATTAGACTATACCATGTCTTGTAAACCAATTATTTCAGAGCTTCCATAACTTCTATTTCCATATACCTACCCAGTAATCACTGTAAAGCCTAGTTGTGTCTCAGACAGTAATAATTAGATTGTTTAAGCCAAAGACTGGCAATATATGAAATACTATACAATGAAGATACACGTTCCCAGTGGCATATTTAACTCCCTTTGGGCCCTGGCGCAAGATTGGCACCAGGGCTCCCTAATTTCCTCACAGCCCATAATTATGCCACTGCAAGTTCCCCTCTCACCTGCCTGTACAAAGAGATGTATGCCTACTCCCAGCACACTATTCCTAATAAAGTTTGTGTCAATTTCACACCCACTTTCTTCTTTAGTGTTCTGGAGGTCCCTTTACAAAATGAAAGTATTTCTGGTGTCATTCACTAGACATGCAGGCAAATGGCAAGCTACCTGTGACTTCAGATGGAGGACAATCCTCTGTGCTCATACAGTCTGCTAGAGGGCACACATAAGAGAAGACAGTTGAACAGTGGCAGAAAGAAGCACAGGGTAACAGTCAAGGCACAGAGTAGAAGTGATACAGGGTGAAACAAAACTATGTTATGGTTCTTAGAGAGACAACTACATTTAACAAAGGTTTCTAAATCCTGAGGGTTACTGAAGGTGGACATTCATATTTTTTTTTCCTCTTTTGCTCAGAACAAAATAGAATCTTTTTGGCCTCTTTCACACTCCCCTGTGGCCTCCAGGCAGATGAGTCAATTTACAGCAGAATTAAAAACACATTTTCTGAAAAAGTGAAATTGCACTGCAGTGACTGAAGCACTTTTATAGCAATTTGACAGTCACGCTCAATTAAAGCAATATGGTCATAAAACAATGTTTATTAATACCTACCAAGTCGTGCGTCAGGGGGATAAGAGGGACAATGCCATTTCCCAGACAGTGATGTCACAGACACCTACCAACTGATGAGTGCTGGTGACATCATTAGTGAAGTCATTTGCACCGCCCTACTTCACTCAGATTGGCTGGGGGCCAGTGGGCAATCTGGTATTAGATACAGAGTCAGGAAGGAGGACAGGAACTCATGATTTGGGGACAGTGACCTGGGAAAGGATTTGAAAAATGGGACTGTCCTACACACTCCGGGACACTTGGGTGGCGTGTTATTTTATAATCTCATTTAAATATTTAACCTAAGCTCAAATATTGATGTGTTATTTTCAGTCGCAAAACGCATCAAGTTTCATATGCAGTAGCTGTATCTTTTAAAGGGCCAGTAATGTCAAAAAAAAAAAAAAAAAAAAAAAAAAAAAAAAAAAAAAAAAAAAAAGAAAGAATTCAAATGGATTGGCATGGCCTTTAGTCCTATAAAGTACTTCTAAACTGTTCTTGAAGTCCTACACTTTTATTGGTTTGTGTTGTCTACCTCTCTCTGTTGGTTGCAGCCAATGCATTATACAAGACTAGGTAAACAAAAGGACAGTGGACTTCTAAACGTCAGAGACCTAAATTAAAAGAATGTAGAACAGAACAAGAGAAATTGTCATACATTAATTCTAGGTAGGGGTGGGCCAGTGCCAAGCTGCCCCCACAATTGCCCACTCTTTGAGCCTCAGGAGCTCCAGACACATTAGCAGTAGTGCCTGATCATGACCCTGGCATCCTCTAGCAGAGGAATTAATATACATATGATAGCATGAATTGGTGAAGTCAGTCCTGCTCATTAATCCAGTGTTTAGCTGGAGCTGGGGTATGTCACTTGTGGGTATGCGGCCGGCAAGGGGGCCCTAGGAAAGTTATGTATGCCTCTGCAAGGGGAGTACTGTAATATAACGATCTGCAAGGCTTAGTAATAGTTATAATTATGCTTGCATTGGTTATGTAATTAGTGGGGTCATTCTAACACTCACCTTTTTGTTGTAATGCCAGCTGCCTCTTGCTTTGAATGTCTTGCATTGTTTCTGCCAATCCCCGTGAAAGACTGCCTGAACCATTCTGAGTCAGAGAGATAGTCTAGAAGATGGAAATCAATTACTTTCTCAAATAAGCCAGTGGCATGATGGCATTAGTTCCATTCCTATAGGAATTAAAACAGTTGAAGTCCTTCTAATATGCTCACCTTTGGAGAAACACTTCGGCCCAGAGTGGCCACTGAAAAGTGAGAATAAGAGGGAGAGGCTGTTTTCATCCTTGGAAGTGTGCCTCCACCTTCAATTTCTGTCCGAGAGCGAGAAATCTGGGGGGGAGGGGGGAGATTATTGTTACAGGAATGTCCAATCTACACATATCCAGTAAAGGACTGTAAATTAATTTTATTAAAAAGAATGTTATCTGGACACGATGAGTCATTTACGTTAATCCCAAACTCCAATCTAACTGAGCCTTATGTACTCCTGAGGAAGCTGTATACATCAGTGAAACGCGTTGAGGAAGGCACAGGTCCCTACTATTTCAGTTGGAACCGATAGGAGAGTGGACTAATCTCTATTCTAAGCCCTTGGTTGGACTGCTTCATCAGACCTCTAGCCCTTGAATGGCCATTTTATGCGATTTTATTCTATTGGTTTGTGAGTATGTCATTTTATGATTTAATTCCTATTAAAAAACTTTATTATACTATGGATCTTTTTCTGCTCTTTCTACACTGATTCACTACCTCAAGATATGAGATGTTAAGTGGATGTATTTTGGCATTGTATTAAATTTCTACGCTGACAGCAGAGGAAAGAATTGCATCTACAGTAAATGTCCTGTTTGTACATACATCTGGTGAGCAACTAGTGTTTAATTGTGTGTGATCACATATCACGTTTTTCATACACCTTTATTTTTTTGGGTGATTTTTTCTGATTCTTTATAGATTTTTACACTTTGTCACCTATATATTTTGAGGCACATTGGGTCTCACTATCACTTTATTTTACTTTAGTGATATGGCACTATATAGGGCCTTGTATACTTGTGCGCTTTTCTTTTAGATTGCAGTTTTGGATCATCATTTCAGGAACGGAGTAGGGGAATACTCCTGTGTTTGGAGAGAAGCAGCACATTATATATTCATTTGAGAAGACTTGGACTTTTTATTAGTCATTTTGTATTTAGCGCTTGCACCTTTTTCTTTTTTGTCATTTACGTTAATGCTCATTTTAGCCCAGAGTTATACCGCTACTAGAGAAACCTTCTCTGATTTGTTCAATAGAGAGAGAGAGAATCAACCAAACAAAATGTAAATTACCTCCGTGGTTTTACGCGTTGAATGAGATTTAGCAGGGAGAGGAGGAGGGGAAGAAGATGGAGAAGAACAGGCAGAAGGAGAAGAGAGTATTTCTTGATACCAGGCTTCCAAATGAGGGGCTGTGTGTGCAGAATGACCCGTGGATAATGGGGAATTCACCTAAAGGAAGTTTGTAAAGAAAGATGTGGAGTGATGCAGTACGGGTGATGGAATGGTGTGGAACTTATTGGCATAAAAAAAACAAAAACAAAAAACAAACAAAACAAAGGCATATGACATGGAAAAGTTCACTATAGTCAGAAAAAGAAAAATGGTAAATGGAGACTGAAATAGTAAATAAATAAAACATACATCAAAAAGAAAAATAAATACTCCCAAATAAATGAGAAACATGAGTGATGTTGTGAACAAACCTCCGGAGAAATGGAGGGAGAGGAAGAAGATGAAGATGAAGAAGAGAGCTGAGCAGGAGCAGGGTCCTCTGAAGAAGGTGCACAAGAGGAGGAGCTCTTATCAGGGTCAACCAATGGTAAAGCAGGGGGGGCAGAGCCTGTGGGCATGCTCCCCAGTATATCCTGTAGCTGATCTAACGTGATGTACTATTGAAAAATACAGTAAAACATATCACAGTGAGTTGTGATATTTTTACAGTGCTCTCACATTGGCACTATTTATTTTATATATTTTTTGAGCCTATCATAAACAATATTTCAGGCAATATACTCAACATTTTAATTACACATGATAGAATTAAACAACTAATAAAATAAGTACATTTATCAAGCTTAAGAGTGGGCATAAAAAATATATATATAGATGACATTTTTATTCTTATTCAATCAAGAAATATTTTTATCATCAAGAATAAATATTTTTTATTTACGGAAAACAAAATTTATCATGGTCAAAGCTCGATAAATATGCCCCAAAATATCGAAACAGCAAATGAATGAGAAAATTTCCCTTTTACAGTTAAATGGAGAGTAGCATTTTCCTTTAAACATTATTAGTACTGCAGTTAGATATGTATATGCATAAATGCAGACATTCTGAAAATAAATGCTGTGTGCACATAATAAGCTATTCTTTCATAGACTGCAGCATGTTTAAAGAAAAATGCACACTAAGCTTAAGTAACAGTCAAGGTACATTTGTATTTAAATAATTAAAATTCACTGTTGCCAGAATCATTAAATTGTGGAAGATGCTGAATCCCAAATTTCCACAAACAGGGGCTTTTACCAAGAGCCCCCCTCACCATCCATCTTCTCAGACTGATATTGGCAGTTGTAGTTTTCATTACTGCTTTACTTTGTTTGGGCTGCACATTTTAAAATGCCCCACAAAAAGGAAGCAGAAATGAAATGTGGCAAACAGAAAAGAAAGGTTCCAATCAAAATAGTGAATTAATATACAGTAAGATGTCCAAAAAAAAAAAAAAAAAAGATTTATTTTTTGCAAGCATGATAAATACCAATATATCTGGGGATTGCATTCTGGGAGATACAGATTATACTCCCAAATTGACAGGTCAATCCTAAATATTTGAAACGCTGAATAAAATACTACATTTATATTACACACACACACAAAATGTCACATGACCCCAGATCTGTAAATAACAACATTCTAAACATCTACTTCTCACATCAGAGAGCATTGTTAAGCATTCAAAAGGAGCATCACCCCGCTTTTTGAGTATAAATATTTTCAAAACTCACTTTAAACACATTATAATTCTTCATTCTTACACAGAGTTCTTTTAACTGCCGCAGCGCCACTTCCATGGTTCAATTTGCACCATGAGGCTATTTAGTCTTTCCACATATTTCAATAATGAATAACTAGGCATCACACAAGGTAAGGTTTCACAGCTACATTGGGGGTTTTTAATTTTTTCTTTTCATATTTAAAAAGGGATTTTATGTACTTTTGTGCGTTTCTGCTGGTTTCTTAAAATTCTCAAACAATATAATGTTGCCACAAAAACACTTGCATTTTATAACATACAAGCAACCCCCAACATTAATGTATAAGGCTATTGGTAACCTTGCAGGTTCAGGACCTTTATAAAAGCACTAGCTGGTTGCCTCATTATATACCATTGTGAAAATGTGGCTACTGGATCATGATTTCCCTATCAACAAACTGGGAGTTACTGGATTCTTTATTTCCTGCCATGACAGATAACGTGAAAATAGAGTAGATCTTAAAATGTATACAATATCTGTATTCCTACAAAAAGAATTAGGGGGTTATTCTCTAAAGTCTGAACTGTCTTATGTAAAAGTGTGAATTTGCCAGCTAAAGACAGTCGCAATAAACTGCTACTGTCACAGTCGTGTCTTTATAATGAGAATATTGTCGTAGTCGCGGATTTGCTATGGGAATCTGCAGTTTGAGAATTCGACAGTCGAACTCGGACTTTAGAGAATAACCTTCTTAAATGTCAGTAAGACAAATAAGGTAAAACATGTAAAATTAGTTTACAATTTGTGAAGCTGATATTTAGAAAATCCCTTTTTATCCCAACTGTGGAGCCAACTGGGAAGACACTATACCTCAAGGGCAGCTGTAGACTCTGCTGGAGAGAGAAAGGGGAGTGCAGGAACAAGAGGTGAACTGCTGTACAAGCGCAGGACATCAGATAGGCACAGGTATTCCTGAATGCATTAAAAGAGGAACGGGGAAAGAAAAGCAGATAGAAGGATAGATAGATAGAAAGGTAGATCAAATTATTTAATCAAGCTACAGCCAGAAGCACACATATTCTACACAAGAATATGGATTACATATAGACGAACAACCAATGAAAGGACAGTAAGTAGCACAGCAAGCTGTTAGTGGTCAGACAAGGTGGAGTATAGGGAATAGGGACTTTACCTCTTGTTGCCGGGCAGGGAGGTGAAAGCAGGCGGAGGGGGTAGCAGGAAAGCAAGCAACACCAGCTTGAGTAAGAAAGCAGTCACTAGTCTCAGAGATATGTAGAGAATCCTGTGCAAATGGCAAGTGTGATCATAAGGTCAGTGCGTACATTGCATATGCTTGTAATGGGATTTTTACAGAATCCATAACTCCCAGCCACACATCATCCTGGGAGTAGCAGAAATAAACAAAATAGCAACCAGTCAGTAGGTGGTGCTAATGCGGCAGGGCCCTATCTGTAACTACTGTTACCTAATTACTAGTATACCACCTATGTCTAGGTCCTACAAACCTATCAGTGGTCTAAAAAAACTTAAACAAGCACTAAAATCTGAAGGAAAACAGTGTGTTTAAACTTCTAAGATTAGGAAATGGACAGTCCTGTGTTCAGAATTCCAAAACATCAGAGATACAGCCCCTAATATTACTGTATATATACAGTATGTTCCTACTCACATATTTACATAGCAACACCCAAAGCTGGAGATCCACTGTCATCACTACTGAAAACTAATATCAGCCGTCTCCATAAAAGAATTTGCATATAAACACTATACCACATGATATACGGACCTGTATGCTCCTGAAAGAAGATAATTCTTACTTGCATAACAGTATGCCATTATTAATATGGAAATGTTATCATTATTTCTTACCTCTCTAAGAGCAGCAGATCCAGTAGAGAAGCCCCTTCTTCCAGTCAGCGTTTGATATTGTCTCTCCAACTGAACCAGCTTCTCCTTCTCCTGTAGAAGCCACGGACATCAACATTGTTTATATGAAAAAAACATGTTAATGTACACGCGTCTGTACATTAACAAGAGTAAATATGCAGGCAGAGAAGTACAAGAGACAAAGAGGTAGGTAGTTGTACAGTTGTATTGCATAGGGTAATGTATTCTCAAAGGAAATACCTTATGCAGCTGCAAAAGTACAGAGCTCCGTTCCTGACCGAGTTGCTCTGCGTCCTGTGAAGCCTGGAGGTGGATCTGATTGGCTTGCAGCTCCAGAGCATTCAGGCGCTCCTGTCACAGAGAAGAGACGCAATTCCATTGTTACACCACTATGACTTAGGATTGCTTTCACTGCACCACACTATACCTAGAGCAGGGGTCTCAAACTCAATTTACCCGGGGGCCGCTGGAGGTAAAGTCTGGGTGAGGCTGGGCCGCATCAGGTTTTCCTCAAGAAAACAGATTAAAAAAAATACATGGCCCTGCGGGGCAATCAGCGGCTTTAAGGGGGGTAATATGCAGCTCTGCTGGGTGATTTGAATCTGCAGGAAAAATTAGCACCTTTGTGGGGCAATGTGCGGCTTTATGGGCTACTAGCACATCT
>WMED01017485.1:0-12988 GCA_019650415.1 Pipa parva | reverse complement strand
ATACTCAGAAATGCTTAAATAAGTGATGCCCAACCTTTTTTGGCCTGGGGGGCCATATAAAGTTGCGACACGTGTCACGGGACACTTCAAAGTCGCGACTTTTAAAATCGCGAATGCGACAAATGTTATAGTAACAGCTGCAACAATTTTCCATAGTAAAGTTGTGACTGCCACAGTAACAATCTATTGCGGCTGTCTTTAGCTGGCGAATTCACACGTATACGCAACATCTCTGATTTCAGAATTTGGGCTGCTTGCCGGATAGCACCGCATCCGATTGTTATTTATAAATATTGATCTTTTTGTGAATTCTGCCATTTTTTTCTATCAGTCCTTTATAAATCATTGCAACAGAAAAGTTCATTGAATTGAAAAATAACATTGAAAAGAGTCAAAATTAATCAAATAGGTTGAAATGACCTTTATATATTTATGCCTAAATACAACCAACGGGCAGTCACTCAAAGCCACCTATTTGCATATATCAAAGTATCCACCTAAAATCCATACCCCAATGAACACATATTGTTCCCTATTGTACCAGGCAAATTCTGACAAAGATCAAACACAAACTATTGTGATTTGTAATAGATGTGATTTAAACATCGGTAGTGAAAAGGTATATTTTCAACAGTGGCAAAGTTTCCTTTAGTCTAGCAACCCCTAGCAACACACCATATAGGGGGGAATTCACGATTGTGCGAAGTGATGTGCGGAGTTTTCACCTCACTTCGCACATGCTGTTATGCACTCGCTGATGTCCTGCACGCTTATATCAGTGAGCGCTTTAAAGGGATTCCAGTCTCGGCGAGGTGACTCTTTTGGTCTCGCCGAGACTGGAATCCCTTTAAAGCGCTCGTTGATGTCCGCATGCAGAACATCAGCGAGCACATATCAGTCAGTGCGAAGTGAGGTGAAGACTCCGCACATCACTTCGCACAATCGTGAATTCCCCCCTTAGTGCCCACTGATACTTTGTTGTCTTTGCCTGGAAACCAGTCTTTCCCCTGTGAATACATTATCTATTGATGCAGATTTTGTTAAAAAGTAAGATACATATTCATGTATTTTATTTCAGTTTTTCCAGCTCCTAAACAGATTTTATAATACATTTCTAAAAGGAATATAAATTGGATATCTATGCCGTTATCCCTCAGACAGAAAAACCTGGAGAATGCCCTTTATTTTACCAACATGGTTTTATTGTAACTCCTCAGCCCAGACGCGCTGTTTGCAACCAATTTCCTTCCGCTGAAACAAATGAATCTTTTGTGGGAAACCTCCCTTGCAGCTGTCGAAAGGATTTCATTTCTCCCGGTCATTTACTATTTGCGATAGGGTTGTTAACGGCTTGATTTAGGGATCAGTCTTGCATCAACAGTTTCATATTTTGTTCTTTCCTCTTTTTTTTCCAGTTCTTTACATTTCTTTTCAGATCTTGCCCCTGAGGCTTCGAATGTTGTTTTGGATATGTCAGTACCGTGTCCCTAACCTCTTCATCATGTCAGTGCTTTGCCTCTGTAGAAAGGGCTAATCCTTCGCCCACCCAGGACCTGCTACTACCACTATGGATTCAAGTACCTGTTTGTGATATGAAACATGCTACAGGAAAATAATTCATTCCAGATGTGTACGCCAATCTCTAGCCTCTTCCTTTCTTACCTTCTTGTTTGTGTGTTTCTGCTTAGAAATATTTTCATCTATGTAAGCCTATAGTGTTGACACACATGGAGAAAAAAAAATAATGCATCTGTAATACTTTCATCTATTACCACACAAATGAGTTATTCATGCTTATAAAAGGTGCAAGATTTGCTAATTCATGAAAGCAATTGCCATTTAAAGCAATGCAACCAATTGGGATTGTTTGAGAGTTGAGCTATCTGATCATATTCAAAATTTATTAAATTCGGAAAAGCCCGATTTCATTTTTTTCCGAGTTTATTTCCCGCAAGATCTACGAAGCGGCTCGTGGTAAATATCCTGGGATTTTTTTTTTCGATTGATATTTACCGACAGAAACCTTCGATTGAGTTTTCCGATCTCGATTTTTTTATAAAAAAAAAAAAAAAAGGTATCTACTAATGTAAAGCGTGGCTACCTTTCCATCAGAAAAATGTAATTAAAAAAAAAACTCGATGGAAAGTTTCTGTCGGTAAATATCGATCAGAAATATCGAGCAATTTTTTTTTTTTTTACCACATCAACAGCCGAGATGTTCTTGGGATAAACTCGGAAAAGCAAAATCGATCTTTTCCCCGAGTTTCATAAATTTCACCCATTTAAATTTTGTTTTTACTTCTTTCTAAAATTAGTATTTTGTACAGTTTCACAAGAACAGCACCTTGAGGAGGAACTCGCCAATGTTAACTCTGTTGTCAGCTACAAGGATACTTTTACCCAGGAACTTTATTGCAATCAATACTTAGTTCAAGCATTACAGAAGAAGCAATAAAGAAGCATTTGTGAAGGGGGGGCTTGTAAGAGAATCATTTGGGGGATCTCTTCAATCACAGTATAGATCAGGGTAATTGCGTTTTGCTTCTGTGCTGTTGCAACAAAGTTTCCACAAGAATACTTTTTTCCAATAAGCTTTTTTTTTTTTTACAAATCCAACTGAAATGGCAGATTTTCATTGCGCTAAGAACTCCAAGGCACTTCATAATGCGTTCCAAACGTAATAACTTGTAGGAAATATTTCTTCCGAATGCTTTAGATATAGTGTTTTTCCCTTTTTTTCTTGCTGCCATTAAGTTGTGTAGAAATCATGTTGGCTGCACAAAAAGAACAATTCTCTTTACTAAACAGATGTGCCACAGCAGGAAAACTGTATCCACTTTAAGGGCAGTGAGCTCATGCCTCGCTTGCATTTCCAGCGATGCCAGAAACTGGCTCTGTTTATACAACAATAGATTTTATTTTTTTCTAAAAGTCCTGGAGGAAATAATTGTAGGATATTTGTTTCATGGTGGTTTGAACATTATTGTTTCAAAAACTGAAAAAAAAAAATTCTGTATGCCTAATTAAAGCCTATTACTTAACTGTGGTCCTTTGTTAGAAAAGTAGATAAAAGTAGATATTTCCCCCAAAGTTTACACCAGACTCCATATTTTGTGTTTCTGTATGTGGTTATTTTTATGGAAAAATATTATGCAGATGTGAGAGTAAAAAGCAACAACTGTGGGCTTTATGATTTACCCTGAAGTGTGATCCGACAGAAACTATTTGAAGTCATAGTGGGGGTTATTCACTAAAGTTCGAATTGTTGCGTATAGGTGCGAATTCGCCAGACAAAGACAGTCGCAATAGGCTGCTACTGTTGCAGTCACGTCTTTATAATGAGAATATTGTCACGGTCGCGACTTTATTATGGGAAAATTGTCGCAATCTTAACATTAAAAAATTGTCGCGACTTTACAATGGGGAAATTGTTGCGTATTTGCTATAGGAATCCGCTGTTTGCAAATTCGACAGTCGAATTCACACCTTAGTGAATAACCCCCATTTATGTGGAATTATAGTGAACTCGCACTGTTCTTGGTAGGACATTTCACAAATGTGTTTTGTTTGTGAAGCTGCTAGCATTCACTTTAATAGGGGAAGTAGAATTATAAACCCCAAATGCTTATTGGTTGCTATAGACTACAAGCTAGGGCAAAATTTATTAAATTAGGAAAAGCTCGTTTTCATTTTTCTGAGTTTGTTAATCAGGCGAACACCTAGAAGTTTCTCGCAGTATGTATCACAAGATTTGTTTTGATCGATTCTTACCATGAGAAACTTTTTCCATTGAATATATCCATGGAAAGGGTAGCCATGCTTTACATTAGTAAACTCACTTAATTAAACTCAGAAAAGCCGAAACGGGCATTTCCAAGTTTAATAAATTTCGCCCCCTAGACTTCTATAAATGATTGCCCCTGGACTTGCTGGTAAGGTTAAAATTCTGCCAAGAATGCAACGACCCCTCCTTTATTCCTATATAAAGGACCAGGGATGCTTGCAATGAATTTATATTTCTGGGACTCATTTTAGGTTCTGATTGGCTGTCCTTTTCTGTAGGTACTACACAGCTTAAACAAACATTTTCTGGTGTCTGGGTAGAATGCCAAAAGGTCACTAGCTCCTCCATTGCCTCTGTCAGAGCACTAAAATGTGCAATACCAAATGTAAAAATGGAGTGAAGTTACTCAAGCCAATTTAGCGTGGCTACAAAACAGTGTGTTTATTGTTCGTTATGTGTTTCGGGCTAGGAACCCTTATTCAAATGACGCTAAAGCCTGCAAATAATACGCCGTCTGTTAATTAGTATTAAGTACAAGTGTTAAAATGATTAAAACCGGGCTTCACTATGAATAGTACATACAATTTTTTTCTCTTGAGAAAGCCAGAATTCGCTGGCGAAACGCGTCGAGCTGCACAGGGGTAAAAGTTTTTTTAATTGGATTATTATCCCCCACATCAGTATAATATCCTGGATGTTTATACAGTCTTATGGAGACATTGTCATCGCTTTTGTGAGGAGGGTTTTCCTTTACCAGCCAAGCTGTTTACCCCATCGTTTTTTACATGCTTTTAAACAAGAGGAGCAAAATGTGAGTGTACCTCTTATTTATCTTTTATCTAAAATAAAAACGTTATTACACTATTTTTTGGCGTTTTTCCATTTTCCCATATGTTGAATCACAAGGAGATATGGTGTTCCAGTGAGTGATACCCAGAGAGGTCGTGTCCTCGTCTTGTTGGTTGTTTTATTGTACAACGCTATTTGCCTGTTTACATCTGGTGAGAGTCCAATCTTACTGCATCACGTGGTGTCCTCTAATTGTTATATACACACCCATCCCATAGTGGTATTTTTTTGGGCTACAATCCCATTTTTAACATACTGCACTATGATAAGTTTGCGCTTTTTCTAGAATACCATTGGTTTACAATACATTGGAGTCTGGAACAGCTCGTTGAAGAGATTTAGCTGCAAACGAACTATTATTATTTGTCTTTTCAATTGTGTTTGTTCAAAATTTTGTCATTTGTATTCTAGCGCCATCTAGTTTTTCTTGTATATAACACTTTGTTAAAATGATGGATTTAGGCTTACAGATTTTGCAGAATAGTCATAGCAATTTCACCACAGAATGGAGGATAAAATTGAGCTGTTTTTGATGGTTGACGGTCATCTCTTAATACTGTAGTTCGCTTATATTAGATATAACTGAAGAACAAAAAGTCCAATTACTCTATCAAAATATAGTATTGGAAATAAAGGGTTAGAATATAATATTTTACAGCCAAGTTTCCAATAATAGTCATAACTTGAATATGCTAATCCTCCAACACATATATATGAGGTCTAGAATGTGATATGTGTCTCAATTGATATTGGAATGGCCTAAATCATCGACAGCTAAACCTAAAAAAGTAGAATAAAATGAGCTTATGCACTGTCTAGTGAGTGATTTATTTTATTATAGGCGTGCAGACGACAGGCCTGGATTTATAGAGGGTGCTGTCTAAGGCAACGATTAGTAAATAAATCCATGGCAATTGTATGTAACATCCAAACATATTTCCTGCCCCTTTTAGTTATCTGAAATACAGCCCATTTAACCCCCCTTAAACTACTTCTGTTCTAGGTCGTATCCAGACCATTGCAAGTTCGATACATACATAGTATGTTTATATTATGTTTTTATGAAGCTTTAGATTCTGCTATGAAAGCCTTATTGACGTACGTTACATAATTTACAGTATTTGAATTTGGTAAAATGATTGGGAGCATAGTCAGTTGTTGAACTACAACTTTTTAAGAAATCATTTCTTATGCGTGGCTATGCCCTTATTTCAATCACTATCAAAGACAATATATAGTAACAGTGTTATTTATTTCACTTTTTTGTGTGTGTATTTTCATTTTTTAATAAGACTGCCCTGTTCTATTTTGCATAATGTAATTTATTTTTTTAATGGACGCTATATCCTCATTATGATCAAGGTTTATAATACAACTGTAGTTTGTTATAATGTAGAATTGTATTTATTGATAATGTAAATATACTTTTATATTGTAGCATGTCCTACAAAGCATTTCATTTTACTCCAACTATAAGTCGGGTCCCTTGACTCTGCAGAACTCCTCCCATGTGATTGGACTAAGCATAGTGTCTATTCAGCTGCAGATGCACTGAACATTCTATCCAGCACAATTAGTCAAACACCAACTGTAAAGGTAATGTTTCCTGTAAGCTGTATTAAAAGGGCACTAAACCCTCTGAATTAATACAGATATACATGTTAAAGCTGTATTATTCATGCTTATAACTAACATAAATTATAAATATTGAATACATTTTTAGTAAAAAGATGTTATTTTCACACTTCCATTTCACAGCTTATCCCAAGCTGTGCTGATTAGAAGTGTTCTTGCAGCTGTCTAAACAGGACAATAAGCAAACTCTAGACAGTTTGGATTCACAGGATGGGAGGGGTTAGACTAACCGATGTCAAGTTACATTTTTGAGATTATAGCAGTAATAACTGTATTATGAATATTAATCATTTTGCAATTTAACGAAGAGCTTACGGATATCAAAGATAACCTCAGCATTCATATCAATGTATAACGGACCTTGACTATATTGGAGGATTAGATCATTTGTAAAATATTTCCAATATTTATAAACCAGTTCAGTTTCTAACATTTATAATTCTGCATGTTAAACACATTAAAGTGATATTAAAAATATTATAAATAATATTATTATTCAAGAGGTTTAAATTTGTAAATAATCATTTTAATTCTGACACACACAGTGTGCAGTAATTAGAGAGACGCAGTTGTCAGGTGTTTTCCAGTTGAGTATAATGTTGCTAATAAATGCACCAAGCTGCATTGATAAAAACAATGGTATAAGATAGTTTGTATTTCACTCAAATAAGAGAAATAAGAGTGAAATATATATATATATATATATATATATATATATATATATGTATATAAAACTATAAAATATAGAATATAGCTCATGCACACAAGGACCTAATGCAAAACAAATTTAATTACTAATTACTTTACAAAAAAGACCCCATTGATGTTTCGGCCCACAAGCAGGGCCTTTATCAAGATAAACGCCACAAAACAAGACAGGAGTTTAAATACACATCGGGTTCCCATAATCCTCCACCAGTGGACATGGTTAACAAAATTAACCCCTTAGGTGATAGACATATTTACAGACAATGATATAAATGCATGGTGGTCTATAAAAATGGTTACTATAGTATGTCACAAGGATTCAGGCAACTTGGCTATTTTAAAAGAAAAACCAATACACTTATTATAACAGCACAATATGCATAACCTTCAATACATGAATACTTACGAAATTTTAATAAACTCAGAAAAGCCTGATTTTTGCTTTTCCGAGTTTATTTCTGCGAGATTTCAGAAGTTTATTGTGGTAAATATCATGAGATTTTTTCGATTGATATTTACCAACAGTAACTTTTGATCGAGTTTTTCAATCTCGATTTTTCGATGTAAAAGGTAGCCATACTGCTAATGTAAAGCATGCTACTGGTGTAAAGCCATACTACTAATGTAAAGTACATACTACTAATGTAAAGCATGCTACTAATGTAAAGCATACTACTAATGTAAAGCATGCTACTGATGTAAAGTACATACTACTAATGTAAAGTACATACTACTAATGTAAAGTGCATACTGCTAATGTAAAGTGCATACTGCTAATGTAAAGTACATACTGCTAATGTAAAGTACATACTGCTAATGTAAAGTACATACTGCTAATGTAAAGCCATACTACTGATGTAAAGTCTACAGCTAATGTAAAGCCATACTGCTAATGTAAAGCCATACTGCTAATGTAAAGTACATACTGCTAATGTAAAGTCTACTACTAATATAAAGCCATCCTACTAATGTAAAGTACATACTGCTAATGTAAAGTCTACTACTAATGTAAAGCCATACTACTAATGTAAAGTATGGATATCTTTCCATCAAAAAATTAAATTGAAAAACTCGATTGAAAAGTATCGATCGAAAAAAATCTTACGATATTTACTGTGATAAACTGCCGAGATCTTATGGAAATAAACTCGGAAAAGCGAAATCTGGCTTTTCCAAGTTTATTAAATATCACCCTAATTAAACTGTTAACCAGAGTGCACATGTTAACAATATAACAGGACCCATGGATATTTTATATCCTATATATCCCATTTAGATTGTAAGCTCTACAGTGCAGGGACCTCCAACCTCTTGTGTCAACCACAACCTGGCACTTAAAGTGAAGTATCCTTGTGATATTATACTTGTATTGTACAATGCACTTTTCCCATGTTTGTATTATATTTGTATTGCTGAATTGTTCAGAGCTGCCTAAATTTGTGGCACTTTATAAATAAAATTATACCTACTTATATACTGTACATATGGTGTAAATACAAATATTTTTTTCAGTGATATTCTCCCTTTCATTCAGTTGGGTGATAGTGCTCCTTTGGCTATACTGTTTGAGAACAATTTGTTTCAAAAAGAGATAAAATTCCCTTTCCATAGCAGGAAAACCAGCTGGGGACCATGTGGGTCACTTCCACTAACACATAGTAAACTAAAGTAAATGTAAATAGCTTTTAAGTCAGTTTGTCCACAAACAAACAAAACCTCCATCTCACAATAGAATCGAGAAATTAAGAAGAAACACAAGCTGTGAAAAAGTTTATTGAAACAACAGATACAGCAGCTGATTTAAACTGTTAAAAGTGAAATGACGAAAATCGAAAGTTGATTATATGACTGCTATATAGGTTGATTTCAATATGTTCAAATGTTTAAATGATTATTTGATATGATTAAGTGAAAAATGACAATAAAAACTTAAAATTAAAAAAAAAAAAGTCAGTTTGGAACACTTTTCATTAAGCCAGTGCTGCCCCATTTTAGTGTTGCCTTAAGTAGCAATATTGGCATTCATTTTCTCGTGTAAAGATAGGGTTAAAATGACTGGTTCTCTGCTCAAGATTTACCTGTGGGAACATTATTAATATTTTTTCCAGATTTCGTGAAGTATACAAATACCAGTTAGTAAAGCTAGGAAGAAACACATGAAGTCAATATCCAGGTTGTTGCTAAACCTTTTATCTACATATAAATAGATTTACAGACTGGAACCTGATGCTGAATAGGAATTCCTTGCCCTTACGAGTAGTTGTGACAGAAGGTCTAAAAAGAAAAGTTAGTTTTAGCATTACACACGTTTGTTATCCTTTATCTGATAATTATGGTTAATGAACATTTAGAAGCTCCATTTGGCCAGGGCTACTTGGACTACTTAACTTAGTTACTAGTTATTGGTAAAAGAAGATTTCATTATTATCTACGGAAGAAGCCATACAGGTTGCAAATAGCAGCTGTGCATTACCCTATAGCAGTGGTTCTTTACCTTTTTATTGCCGTGACCCTTTAGTATAATTCCCCGTGATTTGGCGACCCCCATTTATTAATTATTATTGGGCAACCCCATTTAATCCTTATATTTCCAATGGTCTGAGGCGTCCCCAGGCAAATCATCATTTGACCCCAAATGGGGTCGCGACCCACAGGTTGAGAACCGCTGCCCTATAGCCAACAATGAAATAGATAGGCAGTCTGTTCTAGGTTTCTTGTGTGCTCTTTGCCTTGCATTACACTGTTTTTCTCTATGAGCTGTGTTCACTTTCCCCTCCATCAGAATGCAGGAAATTCTATACAAAATGTACTGGTAAATTTGTAAGTAATTGAGATAGTTAGAATCTTGGAATCTTACTACAGTTGACCCTAACAGGTGTAAACAATGGTTTCGTTTGGCTAAAACTTCAGGATTCAGTAAAATCTACATTTTGATACATTTCTTGGAGTACGTCTAGTTCATTTTAAAGGGCCAGTAACTCCTATTCTGAAAGAAATCTTTTGAATTAACATGTCAGTAAATATTGTCCAGACCCTTTTATAATGGTTGTTTTTTTAAGTTCTGTGAAGTCCGATTACTCTATTGCTTTGTGTTTACTTGTCAGCTTCAAGTTTGCAGAAATTTTTGCAGACTCTTTTTATTTATTTATTTTGGTATAAATAACCATCCAGTTTAACTGTTTTTCAATAAGGATTTCTATAAATATAAATAAATACAGATGAAAGTAAAAATAAATACATTTTCCAGTTATACCTGCAGGGGCCACATTTAACAAATATAGATAATGATAAATGCACCATCATCACTTTTACCCTATTATTACTATTATTATTACTACATTGTTATTACATGAATTGAATTACTTTCTTATTAGCTGCAGCCTTAACTCCCGTGCAGTCATTTATATTTACTGTGTAAAGTGCCTGAACTTTAAACATGTTTTGTCGCACTGACAAATGTCCTAAGTACCCAACTCAACACTTGTCATCTCACATTTCTAGATAGCGTATTAGGTGTTACATACAATAAGGGCATTGCAAGACAAGTCACACAGACATTCCTACTTTGTTACTTATTTTGGGCCAGTTAAGACGCGCTTTGAAAGGGGGTAATTTGTGAATTTTTATTGCAACAGAAATATAAAGATAAAATCACCCACTTTTGAACTTTCTGCTCTTGAATGTGAAAGTGAACAGGCTAAAGAAATATACTAATGCTGGTTAGTTTATCCTGATATTTGCAGTCTCTTGTACACACCAGAAAATGTGGTGACATGAAACTCAGCATATTAAAAGCTGCTTGTTTTCTATGCAGACATACAGATGCATTGCGAGCTAGCTGAACATGTAATAGAGCGATGGTAAAAGCAATGACAAAATAAAACCCACTGTGGCATCATCTTCATCTTCAGAGAGATCATTTAGGGTAACATTGTGAAAATTTACAATGAAGACATCTCTCATCATTGGATTTCTTCATAAATGAATTATTTATCAAATGAAATTATTTTTAATTGCTTCTCTTTTTCCTCAGGCTTTTATACTGTCACTTTCCCAGAATATACTGAACTCAGCAGCTGGTTGCTAGGTTAATGGACCTTAGCAACCGGAAGACAATTTAAGTGTAAACATGATGAAAGTTTTGAACAAAAGTTAAATAAACAGAGAGCAACAAATACAAAATTGCCAGCTGTCAACTGTCTTTAAATGCTACTAGCTACAACAAAATAATTAAATTTCCTCAGAAAATCTGAGGAATAAAATAAATATTCTGCAGAAGTAGTAGTTAATATTAAAGAGCCAGATGTACAAGGTGACATTCTATTTTTTTCACTCTTTGTATAGATGTTTTTAACAAGAACTCAGGAACCCACTGAGGGTAGTTTTACACCAAGGGACACAGATGCAAAATACTCCTCATCCTATTGAAGCACAGAAAGCAATAGTTTATTTTGATGAAAACAATACTATAATGGAGATACCGTGCCTCACTACATGATGTATGAATAAGGGATAGAATAACAACAGTACACTGTTGTGCAAAACATTCAGTATTGTACACAGTATCATAAACTTCTGTTGTTACTGTATCCCGTGAATTTGAATGAAAGGTCATACAGCTTTACATTCGGGCGCTTCGAAGGGGCGTGGTTCACTCAGGATTTGTAGCTGAAGTTGACAACTTCCTGCTGCTGACAGGAAGTTAGAGGAGGAGGAGGGAGGAAGGACGCTGTAGCGCTAAAGCAGAGACAGCCGGCTCAAGGAGTGGCAGGTAGGGAGAGCGCTAAGGAGAGGGGTGATCCCCTAGATAGTGCCCCCCTCCTGCTGCGCCCTAGGCAGCCGCCTACCCCTAGGCCTGGCCCTTAGGGTCATGCCTCCAACTCTGAATGGGCGCGCCGGTCAGAGACAGAGGAGTCGGGCCGAATGCGGCCTGCGGGCCGCCCCTTGCCCAGGTCTACATTGGGGGAATTTTAACCACTTGTGGGTCTAAGATTTGAGAGGAACCCTGGATAGCAACTTTTATACCTTGATGCACATAAATAACTGTATTGTTCAATAGAGTGCAAAATTGGGTACATAAACATTTTTTGCAAATCTAGTCATAGTCAGCAGTTTCCACAGTTGAATTCTCACTTTGATGAATAAACCCCTAAATCTCTGTTTCTCATGCTTGGCAAGAAATACTTTTTGTAACAATATTTTTGTGGCAGTGCAATAAACATTACTCATATCAGCAATGAGTACTGGCTTACCCTCATACCCCAAACTGATTCATTTGGTTATTGTCTACTGCTAGATTCCTGACACTCTATCCTAGAATTCTGCTCACACTGTATTCTGGACTTCTGCTTTTCATATTCAGGGGCCGGTTTGGTTTCGTATTCTCTTCCTTCATTCTAGGATGCTTGTCCTGACTATCCAACTTACACTGGGTCTTAATCTACTACCATTATGGTTCAGCATAGGGCTTGTTAAATACCCTATTTGCTATTATCTTATGTACTTACAAAGAACTATCTATACCCCATTGGTATATTATACTACAATGACCGGTTGCTCTGAGGATTACAAACTAACCAATTTTGCAATGTGCTCTTGTCCTTGTCTCCACTATCTTTTATTGCAGTACTTTTACTAGAACCTCATCACTCCCAGAAGAGTAAAGCCTCTATATTCTAGAAGATGCAATACTGATAGTGTAGCTGAACGAAAGAAGACCCTCTGATATAGTGTCTTCTGCATGTTTAATACCTACAACAATATTTCTTATGTCTTAGTCATAAAGAATACAGATTAAATTACAGGAGACCCCTGCTTCTTCTTCCAACAGATATGTCAGTCTACCTTACTGACCCACCAGTGAATCCTAGGTATTTACCGTATATACTCGTGTATAAGTTGAGAAATTTAACTAAAAAAAACATGTAAAATATTATACTCGACTTATACACAAGTAATACTAGTTTTCAAAGCAAGGGGGCGCTGAGAACTTACTCGCTTTGTAGAGTTGAA
>WMED01017484.1:0-12668 GCA_019650415.1 Pipa parva | reverse complement strand
TGACATCAGGGCAGAAAACTTTTCTAAACCTTTTACAACAATACCACATATATATAAGTAGACGTCCTTTCCTGTTTGATAAACACTCCCAACTGAAAAATAACTACCATATAAAATGAAAATACCCACATAAAACATACATTTCTTCAGACTACATACCCCAGGCTAGCTAGACATTCTGTGTTGGTTGTTGTATATGACTGTACATGGATATAGATCATTTTTTAATAAGAAGTTGTTCTTTCACTTTTTGTCAGTTTCCAAATATATTTATACAATGTAAAACAAAAAGGTTTACATCATATAGAAACTGCAACCAGAAACTTGCAAACAAGCATAAAACTAAAGCACACTATTCACTGTACAAAACAATTCCCTTTATATGTGGGTGCTTGTAATAATGCCAATTTACCAAATACCCCAAAATAGATAGCATGCACAAGAGTACACAAAAGCACTTTCAGCTAAAACTTTGAGTGCTGCAGCTCAAACGCTCCCCTTCTGTGCAAAACAACCATTTTTGCATGAAAGGTTTCTTGTTGTGGATACGTATATGTGGAAGCAAACGCCTGTGAAATTAACTGGTTTCTGCCAGTTTCCTAAAAAAAGTAATAAGAATACAAGATCTAAACAAAACCTATGTCTCCTAAACTAAACAATACCCAGTATATCTGGGTATTTGTAAAAGTATGGTTCCCAAGCACCCCAAAGTAAAGCAAACACACAAGGGTCATTTCACCTGAGAACAGTGCCCACCTTGTAGTTTTTCAGTCAGAATAACCCCATACTTTTCAGATACCCCATATATATATATATATATATATATATATATATATATATATATATTCTAAAAGTACATACTAGGCGTATTGTTGTAGATGCATCTTACTGAATGTGAGACAATGGAAAAATCATTGGCTTCTGATGGTTTCCTAAAAAAAAAAAAAAAAAAAAAAATTAAGATCAAACAAAATATCAACAGGCATGTTTATAATTTCTATACAAGCTATAAGCTATCCAGGCATAACATGCTTGTTGTGAGTGCAGAATTCTGGATGTAAACCCTAGTCGAAATTTGTGTTTCAAAATGCAGAATAAAGCCAGCATTTCTCTGACAAACAACATTTGAACCCAGTTAAATCAAACTAAATATTAAAGAGCAAAATATCATTAATAAAAGATGCCCAGTATGCATAGGTAGTGTGGTCACCAAACACTCCAAAATAGAGAAAGCCAACAAGTGTACTTTCAGCTGAATGTTTTGGAGCTAAAATGGAAGCACCCATCTTGTAGAACTTTTAGCTAAAACTACCCTTTAGCTTTCAGATACCCCACACAAAGTGTATGTTTTCTAAAAATACACACCTTCAGCTATCTAGGCATGCCATGTTTACTGTTGTGCTCTGACAGGTTTTTGGACACAAACCCAAAGCAACATTTTTTAAAACTTCAAATTTAGAACTACCAAAGCCAATGCAATCCACCCAAAGTATATATTTTCTGAAACACACACCTTTAGCTGTCTGGATATGCCATGCTTGCTGATGTGAGCTCAGCATTACAGAAGTAAACCCTAGTGAAAATCAATGGCTCCTGTCAGATTTCTGAAAAAAATTACAGAATTCAGCATGAAAATTAGAAACATCAACATTGGAGCCCTCAAAGTCCTGCTAATAAATGAAAGAACAATTCATAACCCCAACTGTCCCAGATTCTACAAGGCAGTCCTGTTTTATGGGTCCTGCACCTGGTCTCACTTGCCTCTACCTTCCATGTACCTGATGACACAGCCTTCCCAAAGTATATATAATATATATTTTCTGAAAATAGAAATCTTTAGTGGTCATTTTTAGGTAAGTGGTTCTAGTATGTATGTTTTCATTTTGAAAATACTGAAATAAAAGAGGTTTTGCTGCTAGAGCTGTCCTGTATTTGCCATCTGAACATTCTTACTTGAATGGCTGTGGGCATTTCCCTACTGTCCTCAGCCTACCTGCAGCTGGGTCTGGTATTCTTTATAAAAGAGAGATATAGCCCTAGAGCCTGACTCTCTCTACAGTGCTATAAAGAAACTATTGTTTTGTGTTAGTGCGGCCTGGCGGTGAGCTTATCAGCACCGTGTCTGCCATAAAACACTTGCACAGGGCAGAAACGGTACATTAAGGCCAGGGTCACGCTATATAAATTTATTTCTAAAAATAAAACTCAGATGAAATACAGTTTGTGTGACCCTGGACTAAGGCCGAATTTTTGCTTCGCATTTTTTGCAGTGGAAAAATGCCAGAGTGGCAAAAAGTACATTGAAAGTAATGACACAGCTTTGACACATTAGCATTTCATGGAGAGGAACATGTGCTAGGATGCTTCTTGCTGCATTTTTTTGATAGCGTAAAACGCAACATGAAAAATGTGACAGGATTAGTAGCAATATAAATAGAACAATAGCAGTCGCACATGAGGGAAATGCAATGAGATAGAGAGGTGTTTTTCTTGAAGTACCACCCCAAATACTATTTTTAGGTAAAATATGGAAGAAAAATTGCCAGTTTGAATGCGCCAGCTTTGTTTTCACCATATTCTTGGTGAAATGCAGTAGAAAATTTATCCCGTGTGAACCCTGTCTAAGGGCAATATCAGATGAGGTGTTTGTGATAAATGCAGTGTCTAAACACAAGGAAAAAGACGCCAATTTTACCCCCGCATCAAAATACTTCATCTCTCATTCAACTAAGGACTGTGTGACACAATATGTTGGAAAATTCCTTAAAAATGGCTACAAATAGAACCCCATTGACTTACTGTTTAGCGAGCTTCTGTTTTACACTGACAATATAGGCTGGAGGTGTTTTTTGGAAGTAAAAACAGCAGCTCACAGAATAGTAAGTTTATTGATTCTTAAATTGTTGATTTATGTGAATAAATGTGCATGGCAAACTGCAAGTGTGATACTGCCCTGGAATGACAATTTTATAATAGTTACATAACTTAGAGCACATAAATATAGTACAGTGGTGTTTATAGATATGCCAGAAGTGAAACAGGATAATAATATCCTTTTAAAGGACCAGTAACACAAAAATCACATTTGGATTGGAATGGCAATTATTCACATACATCACTTGTAAAAAGTTATCTTTGAAGTTAAATAAATGAATTGTTTTTCTTTCCATATGTTCTTATCTTTACTCATAGCCACCATGTTGTTGAACAGACCTTATTCAGTCTCATAGTTTTCTATAGCGCTTTACATAAAGCATATACAGGAAGTGTGCTCTAAATCCCCTTTTATAATTATCTTACTTTCTATACACAATTTAGAATTTTTGGAAGAATAGATTTAATATTTAGTAACTATAAATGCAAATGAGGCATTTTCAGTGTATGGTGTTACTGTTCTTTTAAGGTTTGGTGAAGATAAAGTAGCCACTATAATAAAATGCATGTCACATGTTCAGTTGGCTGCCTATGCATATTGTTTACACTGGATATTTAACAGTCACTGTAGTAATATGAATCCTATGTATACAACCCTATGATGGGTTTTATTTTTCTGTATCATATCCAGGAAAGTCATTTAAAGATAGTTTATCGCCATCTGTTGGTGATTAGGAGGAAAGCATCATTCTTTTTTTTCTATTTTCTAGTGCTGTAGTTCCCAAACTTTTTCACCCCAGGTCTCAGTTTGTCCTCATGGTTAATTCTCAGGCCTTCTTCAGGTCTGTCAAATACTGTGCAACTGCAGTTCTACACATTTCACATTGTCATTACATAATAAAACATATTCAGCAGACACAAAGCTTGTGCCAATTATTAGAACACAGATTTCAGACATCAGACATAGCCAGGTTTGCTACTAGCCAAAATTGGGTAGCAGTCACACAAACTCTACTTACTGCTAACAATCCTTAAAAAATGTTTTTTAGCATTAGGCCCAATAAATAAAGCCCAATAAATAAGTAAAGTGTACCTGTCACCTCAAACCTCTAATACTAATTTCCGTTGTACTAATGAAATAAATGTTTTGTAAATATACTGTATATGTATTAAAAAATGTACCTTTATACAGCGTTTCTCTCTGTTATCTTGCCTGACAGACTGCCTATTCTTTCCCGAGTTGGGAGGGCGGGGATAAATGATGAATGACATTATAGCTCCTCCAGTCAGCTCCCTTAAATCACGATTTAGCAGGGATCTGATTGGAGGAGCTATAATGTCAGTCATCATTTAGCCCTGCCCACCTAATT
This sequence comes from Pipa parva, assembly GCA_019650415.1. Lineage (NCBI taxonomy): Eukaryota > Metazoa > Chordata > Amphibia > Anura > Pipidae > Pipa > Pipa parva. The sequence continues at coordinate 8,424 of WMED01017484.1, read as the reverse complement.
CTCTGGAATGAAAAGGCAGGCTGAAGATTACATTTGTAGTAGGATTTAAAGTGGTGTGCAACACATATAATAATAATGAGGGTGCCAGTTGTTCTTTCCAAAACATGAAAACCCATTTATTAACAATGAATTAGTATTTAAAGAGACAGCAGCACCAATATCAAAATCAGCCATAAAGTACAGAGGAGCAAGGAACATACAGATACATAAGCAAACACAATGAACATCCACAGGGTTAATTATAGTTACCGCCAGGCACTCCACCACCCCTCAGAGATATGCATAGATCCTCTGAGGTAACAGGATGTGACAGACCCCAAATCCTTCATGGGTGAACTTCTCAGGAATACCTCTAAATCAGGGCTCTCCCTAGTCCTTACATCTGTCCTATAAAACATCCTAACTGTGTATCCTGACTTGTTGATCAGGCATACACCAGGCCCTCTAGGCCTCTACACTCCTGGTGGGGTCAATTGCTACCCAAGTAACTAGTCCCTACTTTGCCACTCTCACCACCCTAAGGTGAGCTAACAGCAAGTAGTACTATCTTGGGTCCCTGTGCTTCCATCCACCCGTCTAGTGGATGCAGGATGTTGATGTTGCTTCTGCAACACCCTCAGCAAAAGACAAAGAGCTTCCTGCCTGCACTCCTATTTATAAACAGTGTAAGCCTGCTAGGAAATAAAAGATACAATTAAGGACTAGCCTTAGAAATAGAGAACACCTGTGTAATGCATAGCTTAAGGCATTTAGCCACTAGAGGGAGCTCCAGTATAATAGATGAACCCTCAGAGAACTAGATTTAAAGATACATTTAGGAATATTTGTAGACTGGGTGAAAAACCCAATAAGTGGATTTTCACCAGGTCTACACATATATATTTACAAAAATGTTTATTTCATTAGTACAACCTATATAAGTATTAGTTTTGAGGTGACAGGTGTACTTTATTATGTAGATGTCATAAAAGGGCTCTGTAATGCATACTGCCCAAGTATACCCCCAACTGTTCTGGATCCCATGGGGCAGTCTTGTTTTTCATGTTCTGTCCTCGGTCCTGGGTCCCTGTCCCCTGGTCCCAGCCCTCCCCAGCTTAGCCCTTAGTGTTTTTTTCGACTGTGTAAAATGTAATGCGAAAATTGTGCATCACTTCCAATAAAGTTACAAACATCAAACTTGTCCTGAAATTGAAAGCAGGGTGTTCTAGAAATGCCAAATTAAGCCTCCAGATAACCAGTAGAATTCATCAACAGGGGCAAACTGTACAGAGTTCTTGTAACCCATAGCAACCAATAAGAAGTTGGCTTTTATTGTTCTTGCTTCCTTATACCAGAGAATGATGACTGCTGATTGATTGCTTCTGTTGATACATTCCCCAGAATATGTTTACTAATTTTTTCCTTTGTCAGAGGAAGTGCCATGGCAGCCGTGTGTGCAATGATAATACAAACTAAAAGGTAATACTGTCTGGGTAGAATAGCCTATATTCATATAACATTATGGGGAAAATGTATCAAGTAGCGTTATCGCTATAGTAAAAAAAGGCACAAAAATGACAGATATTTACTATTAAAAGTGTGCCTAATGAAAACTTAGATGTTTTTGTAAAACATTTTTTTACACTAATTATTAGTTTGTGCAAAAAATGTTATAGCAAAATGTTAGCAATTCCTGTTGTGTCCATTTTTACCTTAATGACTGGTTTGTGTAAGAAATGTTAGCAATGTTGCATCTTTTTTACACTCAGTCATTGATCCAAAAGGGAAAGACACAAATGGCAATTGCTAACGTTTTACTAACATTTGGACACAAACAGAAATTGCTAACATTTCTTACACAAACCAGACATTAGTGGAAAAAAAGGACACAAAACAGGAACTGCTAACATTTTTTACACCAACAATGCTTTATATGGCTTATTTATTCTTTACTATCTTTTACTTCATCCGTCAGTCTGCCACTTATTTCGTCCTGCTTTTGGAAATAGCTTCTGAAACCACAGTGAATTCTAGTATAACATTTGATTTAGCGAAAGTGTGCGTTAAACATTCAGTAATCTAGAGCCCTCTCTAAACCATACAGCAGAATAAGCTTTTTTTATATTAATCCCTTCTCGCTGAAAAAAAGAACAAGTATTTGTATACAAGTGATAAGGGTGCATGAAACAACAACAGTGGAACTTTGGTTTCATTTCACAAAAGGGCCATGAGAGGATTTCCTGCCACTGAGCAGAGGAAGAAATTACGTAACAGTTTAACTCATCTCTAAGTTATGCCTGTGGAGAAATTCTTATGGTGCTATTATCCCAAAAGGGGCTGTATTATGCTGATGTAGAAGCAACATAGGCAATCTTTGCAATCACAATTACAGAGGCGGCAAGACCAACGTCATCTGTACACAATGGATTGCAACCAGTCAATGTGAATATATTTTAAAGGTATTTTTCTTACATTACCATTCATTTCCTATGTTTTTCTATTCAGTGATAGGTGACTAAAGCCACTTGCTAGTATAATTTGTACATCTGTGTGGGTAGTTTTCCACCTCTTCTGTCCCCACATGGACTCATGAACTTTGAGTAAACTGTTCAGCTAAATGCATGGCTCAATTATGACTGTCTTTTGTTGTTGTTAAAATAGATGTTTCCTTCATTCTCCAGAACAGATGGAAAAGTGCATATGATATGAAGAACTTAAGGAACTATAAAGTATACCATAATTATTGACACAACTGGAAAGAGTGCAAAGGCCATGAGTTGTACTATAAGGGGTACTCATGTTTAACAAGAGAAATTGTGAAGAGGTCAGTTCAATAGAGGGTAAATTAAGACACAGTCAGGGGAAATCTTTATAGAGGTCTAGTAACCCATAGCAATCAACCAGATGTTATTTTTCATAATTCTAGTTCCTCTGTATGAGTGAATGCTAACGGCTGATTGGTAGTTATAGGTTAGTAGACATATGGAAAGTTGATCCCTGTTTTTGCTGAATGGTGGTAACTGAATAGATCATCGTCCCCTCCCAGCAAAGGTTTGACTCACCGAGATGGTGTGTTGCCGGCTGCATGATGGTGACACGCTTTCTGTTTGCACATCACCATCATGTGGCCAGTTTCAAAGGGCTGGTGGTTGGGGACCCCTGGACTAGATGGTTGTTTAATATCACTTACAAAGGAGAGCATGCTGTGGGACTTTATTTATCAATCATTTTTCTTTGTAAAACAAAATGGCTCCCAAAGGTGCTGTATTCAATTCTGAGCAGAGAAAAAGAAGACTTTTAAGGTAGAGAAGTTTTGGTGTGACAAATTGAGAGCACGATTTTGGCAGAGAGCAGTTCTGGAAAGAGGTGTCCCAGAAAGACCAATTTAGCTGCAACCAGCAAAAAATGAAGCAGCACAATAAATAAAAATCAGGAAATCAACTTCAAATATGACATTGGCAGACTGGCCTCCCAAACAGCTTGAGTGTTGGATGACTGGCCTACTGGAAGGGATTGCCCGGGGGCCAGCCAGAAAGGCCTATCCAGGACTGGAGCCCACAGGAGAAGTTCTCCCAATATACTGGTGGGCCAGTCCGTCACTGAATGTACCAAGTTCTAAATACCCATGCACAGCCTGGTGTGAAAAACAAAGTTTGTGAAAGATTATTTGGTTCTCTACTTATTGTTCAGAAGTTCCCCAGGACATCTGACAGGTGTGGCACAATGTGGAACTGGCAAGCTTTGCTTAGGGGATGTGATTATGGTTTTTTTATTTAATTTTTTATTAATGGATAACAGTTTTCATTTGCAATTCTAATGAATAACTATGTGATGCCTAGTTTTAGGTATGCTTCTGTTTAAAAGAAAGTATCTCAAAATATACATAGATCTGCAAAAATTACATAAATATATGTTAGTTAGGCTTTAATTAGCATATTCTCAGAGATTTATAAAAACAATTGTGTGACCCAATATCTTTAAAAAAAGGCTATGCCTCACTCCTGCTTCACTGCAAAGCAATATGTCTTTAGCATGTCATGTGATTGTTCTTTGTAAAATCAGTAGAGGGCGCATACCTATTAACTATTTTATCACTGCTTCAGAATATAACCATGTTAGGTTGTAAAATAAAGATAGAAATTTTCTTTGTGTATCGGTGCATTCATTTCTCAGGTACCCAAACACACATAAAGGGTTATTTATAAGGATGTGCCCAAACCCCCATATTTTGGTTTAGGTTTGGGATCAGACTTTTATTGTAAAAATAAAGCAAGAAACAAGAAAACAATATTTGGTGTCGGAATTCAGATTGAACTTACAGTATAAAGACCTGCTTTTAATTAAGCTTTAATTAAGTCCTTGCTCCTCTATCTTTGTTAATTCACTGCTGCTGACACTGAGCGGGATTCACAAATACAACCTGGTGGGTATTGTATTGAAGGTGATTTTTTGGGGGGCAGTTAGCAGCATGTGACCTCTTGAACTACAGTGGATTAAGAAAGAAGATGATGGACTTCCATGGACTACGCCATGGACAAAGACAGATGCCCTTTTATTGGACTACATTGTTGACGAAAGTGGAGCGAGGGCTTTGCAGAAAACAAGGGCCGATCCAGGACTTCATGGGTGAGAAGAGAAGACATCAAATAAGGTAAGGGTATATGGAAAGCTTGTTGTATGCTGCACACTTCATCTCTGCCAACAATGGGGAAAATGTGCCCTTATTTTTATGTAAAATGTTCAAATGTAGGTTTTACTGTGTTTCATTGAGGATCGAAGCTGAGGTTTGAAACTATTAGTAATGTTAAAAAAAAAAAAAAAATCCAAGCAAACAAATCTGATGATGTATGTGTTTTGGATTTGGTTCATTTTGGTTTGTCATTTTTTTAGGTAGTCTGATGAAATCTGAACCCACCTCAGATCTGCAGATTTTGCCAGAGTAATCTGATTCCAAACCACAGATCAACAAAGTCATATCCTGAACAAGTATATGAACAGTAAATAAATAATACATTCTTCTTGCAATCTTTCTTAGAAAAATTCCAATTTACACATTACCTTTGAATCCAAAGGATACATTTGCTTGTATCAAATTAAATTTTGCAGTGTGTGTCTGTTCAATCAGCTGCAGCTGCTCTGAACATTCTAATCAGCATTTGCTGATTAGAATGTTCAGTAATGGAAGTGTTACAGTAATGCCTTATTAAACATGGCTTCTAGAATGCATGCTAGGTTTACAAACTATGTTAATTACAAGTATGCAGCGTTGGACTGGGGTTTATTGGGCCCATGGGGTGGCTCTATCCCACTTGCCTGAAATGTCATGTGATGTCACGCAAGGCTGGTGAGGAAGAGGAGAGCTCTGTACTGTCAGGCTGGGCTGCCAGGTGGACCTGCTCAGGGTCTGTGGACCACCATGTCATTGCTCAGAACCCCTGTACCAAATTGCTATTCAATGCTGCTGCTTACTTCTCTGGAGCTTTCTTTGGTGCAAGAATGACATCAAACAGGATTTCTTTCTATAATATGTGAAAACCAGTTAATCATAGATTCAGCCTGGTAAGGGCACAATATCTTCTCTGTGGCCAACTATGCAAGCAATGAATGTGCTGTAATGAGTCCTCCAGTCCTTCACCCAGGGTCTAGAATGTCCAAAATGCTGGCATTTTCTCTACTCATGTATGATCATACTGATGGTGTCTGATTGTACAGCCCTGTGATTGAATGACAAGGATAATTGCCAGGGCTCCACATTATGAGTTGCAGTGTCTTTTGAAGTCCTTCACTAGTGGCATCGTTAGGGCAGATTTATTGAGAACAAACACCAGGACTACTCAAACAGACTATAAATCAGTTTGGTCGTGGGCAACCAAACACATTTATATATGTAGTGTAAAAGTCAGCAAAATGAACTAGGTCTTCTGTTTCTACGCCTGTTTCGAAAGGGTTAATGGCAAACTAACCTTCTCTAGTGCTCCTGTGCATTACTCTGCATTTACATATATCCACATTGATATAGCCATTTTAGGGATACTCTGGGTAATTACCCTACGTGCAATACTTATTGTTAAGCCAACCTTAACAAGGGTGTCAGCCTGTAGTCTTTGAATGAATGAACTTGATGAATAAGTGAATTACCTAAGAATTTGCACACAAAGTGATGCAAAGCATCTATAAGTCTGCGACTGTAGAAATCATCTGAATTGGCTGCAAATTTGCCACATGGCAGAGTTTTATGAATACCCTAATATTTCAACTTTCAGGAAAAATCCCCTCTGTGTTTCTGCTGAAAATGGCAGAATGTGGTTTTAGCTTTCAACCACTTCTCAGCTTGATAACTATGCCCCATAGAATGAAAATACATTGTCGTGCAATGCTTAATGTCAAAGGCCTCTGAAAGCCTCTGGGTAATACACATTAACTTACGGTAACTACAAAATTAGAAGAAGTTAAAACAGACTTATCACTACTGCGCCATGATGTTCAAACAATACATGAATGCAAAAAAGAGCTGAAAACTAGAGTGTCAAACATCGAAGACACCTCAGCTCCATTGTGCCAATTAACACAACAACTTAAAACTGAAATTAACCTCTTAAAAGCTAAAACAGAGGAACTGGAAAATCACCCATGGTGCAATAATCTTTGGATTGTGGGCCTACCAGAAGGCATAGAAGGTAAAACACCTGACATCTATGCGGAAACTCTACTGAGAAATACATTCAGAAAAGAAACCATTTCTAAACATATATCTATAGAAAGAGCACACAAAGCTCCATCAAGAACCCTCCCTCCAGGTATACATCCAAGGCCCTTCCTGATAAAGTTCCTGAACTATCAGGACAGAGATGCCACTCCAAAAGCTGCCTGACTGAAAGGAACAATTAGAACAGTTAGGACCCACCTAACTGGCCAAAAACTCCTTGTCCTTAAAAAAGCAAGGGTGGGATATACATATCATGCTCCCTTTTCATATTATGCTAGAGGAGTATCAATCCTTATAAGGAAAAATGTACCCTTTAATTTACACTCTGTTTCAGTAGACTTTTATGGAAGATACATTATTCTACACTGCTCTATAAATAACCAAACACTTACAATATTGAATGTATACTTCCCACTTCCATACAAGACAGAACTATTAGACCACATAATGAGTAAACTAGCACAAATAGACCAAGGACCTCTATTATTAATTGGAGACTTTAACTCATTAGGAGACAACAAACTAGACAAGCTAAATTCCTCAAAGTTAATCACATCAATCATGATCCAACAATGCACAATGTGGTGTCCTGAGTCCCTTTCTGTACTCCCTCTTCACCTATGATTGCACCGCTACCCACAACTCTAATCACATCATCAAGTTTGCCATAATCACAGTCATTGGCCTCATCAAGGGTGAAGACATCACAGCCTACATGGAGGAGATTCAAAACCTGATATCCTTGTGTGACTCCAACATGCTCTGCCTAAATAGAAAAAAAAACAAGGAGATGATCATAGACTTCAGAAAAAGGTGTAATGAGCTACAGCACCCCAAAGTCTTAATTAACAATGTCGAAGTGGATAGGGTGAATAGCTTTAAATTCTTAGGGATTCTTAAAGTGGTCTCTCCACGCCTCTAAGCAAAGCACAGCAATGGCTTTACTTCCTCAGGTGCCTTAGAAAAGCTGGAGTCAGTCCCAGGATACTCATCGAATTCTACAGATGTTCCATCTAAAGTATCCTTACTAACTGCATCACTGCCTGGTTTGGCAACTGTAGTGCTTCTGACTGCTGGACCCTTCAAAGGGTAGTCAACATGGCCCAACGTACCATCGTAACCCAGCTGACTTCCATTGAAAGCATCTACCATAATTGCTGCCTTTCCAAGGCTGACAACATCATCAACGACACCAACCATCCTAACCACAACCTATTCTCCCTCCTCCCCTCTGGCAGGCGATACAGGTGCCTCAACTAAAGAACATACAGACTCAGAAAAAATTTTTCCCACCATGCCATTGTCAAACTGAATCTCTCTCTGTCGCACCCCTAGTCAACACCCCCCCATTCCCCCCACCATTACTATGCTTGCAGTATGGTTCCAACTACACTATCTATTTTTCATTTATTTATGTTGCGACTGCACTTCAACTATTTATTGTACTATTTACTATATATATATTATTTACAGTATATTCTAATTCAACTTTTATCTCTGTTTTTTATTTTATCTTGCTTATATGTTACATGGACGCACTTTAATTTCACTGGTTTGTATGTATGTACTTACTCAATGACAATAAACTCATCTAATCTAATCTAATCTTATTTAATCACAAGCTGTGGACTAATTGACATATGGAGAAACAAATATCTTGAGAAAATAGACTTCTCATGCCACTGTTAGGATCCTGGCAGTGAAAGGGGTTAAATTTCAGATTCCCTCTAACCAATAGG
>WMED01017483.1:0-12989 GCA_019650415.1 Pipa parva | reverse complement strand
TCACTTCGGAGCTTAGTGAATTACCCCCTTAATTTGATGTATCCTTGCAATGTTTTACTTGTATTGTTTTTTTGCACTTTTCCCTTGTCTGTAATGTACAGCGCTGCGTAAATTCGTGGCGCTTTATAAATAAAATTATACATACATACATACTAAATTAAGATATCAGTAAGTATATACAAACTAATTAACAATTATGGCTCTTTTTTTCCCTATAATATGCAGGCCAGATAAAAATGCAATTTAGAAAAGAAGAACCTAATTTTATTGTATTAAGGCAAAACATAACTAGAACAATAATGGTTTCTTAGCCAAAAACAGTATATAGTTTCATAAAAATATTGAAGCCTTTTCTGCTTAAAAAAATAAATAAAATAAAAATTGTCAAAACAATACTGGGGCCCTTTCTGGCTTTGATGGGAAACCTTTTACACGCAAAGCCAATATACAGTTAGGGTATAACAAAGGTTACGGTTTGGTTAAGGTTTTGAAAGATTCTAGTTCCATGCACTTAATGAACAATAGTCCATGCAGATGATTCAACTAATAGGGCAAGATATCTAGAACATAATAGTTTTTATTAATTTGTAAATATGTTCAACATGCTGTGGAAATAGTTTCCAGTCAAAAACAAAAGGAAACAAAAGAATCATACTAGTGGGAGTGCGGGGTGTCCTTGGAACGTCCACATCAGTCTGAGGATTCCGTTCAACCACAGGCTCTTCCACAACGCTAATGCTGTTATTTTGCATGATTTCCTGAAGCATGTTGAATAGTTCTTCTGCACGGGCACATTTAAAAGCAAAGATTCCTGAAAAACATGTGGGTGTTTTAAGTTTAGTAGCCATAAATTAAAGTGGCTATTGACAAAGATTGGACATCCAGTATTACTAACATGTCTAACCACCCGCTGTGAAAAGTAATGGAAAAATACACACCGTAAAAAAAAAAGGTCTACACAAAGTTAGCTTTAAAATAAGCAAAAAGGTTGTGTGCCTTGTAAAGGAGAACAACAAGTTATTGGCAAAAAGAGAACTGGAACTTTTAACATAAATGTGGCTTTGAGGAAACCTGCTTTGCACTAAGGATTTTAAACAAATCCAAATGATAGTGGTGGTCATATTCTTTTTTGCCTTTAGGGAAAATAGGAGAGGGATAGAAGACAGACAGAGTACAAAGAAGGCACTAAGTGTAGCACCATGCCTCCAGCAGAGGGTGCCCAACTTACCATGACCAGCAAAGACAAGCAGTGTGGTCCCGGCTTTGGATTGCTCTTCCTTATGTAAGCATTAAGTTAAAATTAATATTCTTGTTAAACACTTATTTTTGCATATATTGATTTGAGACCTTGGACCTGTCTGCATATATTTTTTAAGGAAAATAATTAATGCCTTCACCTCAGGAAAAAGAAACATAGCATTTAACGTAGTGTTACCTAAAATGAATGTATACCTCAACATTCTAAACAAACAAAAATAAATCACAAGAAGATTTATCTATATAGAAAGGCTTTGATTTTTGAAACCAGCATCCATGTTTCACAGTTGGGATGGTGTTCTTAGCCTGTCAAGCTTCTCCCTTTTTCCTCCAAACGTAACAGTTCAATTTTAGTTTAGTCAGACCACAGGACATGTCTCCAAAAATGTAAGTCTTTGCTCCTGTGTGCATCTGCAAACAATAATCTGGCTTTTATAGGTTTCTTTTGGAGTAATGTCTTCTTCCTGGTAGAGTGGCCTTTTCAGCCTAAGAACACCATCCCCAACTGTGAAACACAGGGGTGGCAGCATCATGTTGTGGGGTTGTTTTGTTGCAGGAAGGACTGGTGCACTTCACAAAAAAGATTATGTGGCAATACTGAAGCAACATCTAAAGAAATCAGCTAAGAAGTTAAAGATTGGGCGGAAATGGGTCTTCCAAATGGACAATGAACCGAAGCATACTGCCAAACTGGTTATAAAGTGGCTTAAAGATAACAAAGTCAATGTTTTGGAGTGACCATCACAAAGCCCTGATCTCAATTCTATTGAAAAATTATGGGCAAAGCTGAAAAGGCAGGTGCGAGCAAGGACCACCTACAAACATGGCTCAGTTACACCAGCTCTGTAAGGAGGAATGGGACAAAATTCCTACCAACTATTGCAAGAATCTTGTGGAAAGATATTGACCCAAATCATACAATTTAAGAGCAATGCTACCAAATACTAAAGACATGTATGAAAACTTTTGACTTTGCAGAAAGTATTAAAAATGCCTTTAAAAATTCTCTCTCTCATTATTCTGGCATTTGGCAAATATAAATAATTTTGGTAATCCTAACTGATCTAAAAAAGGTAAAGTTTATTCTGAATTCATGTCAGATAGTGAGAAAACCAGGCATGTGGTGTAGTGTGTGTAAACTTCTGGTTTCAACTGTAGCCTAGGATGATCTGAAAAAGCCACCAATTACATAAGTCTCATTTGTAAAACTGTATACAAGTCTAAAGTAGCATAGATAAAAATAAATAGATGGCAGTCTACTGTGTGTCAAGTACTCAATAAACATCTAACATTTCTATTAAAGTCTGCTTCTGCTGGAGGCATATTGCAGCTAGCTGTACTTGTAGCTGTGGGAGTACCATTGGGTTATCAGTAAGTAATCAGCCCTTTATTCTCCTTAGAGAGACAGGTATCCCTACAGCCATAAGCATTCATAGACAGGTTGGATTTTTTTTTTTTTTTTCCACTATGGGGTCAAAGGGTTATAACATCAAAACTGACAAAGTTTCACCTGCTATAAAGCAGATACTGGCAAGGAAAAATAAATCACAACCTGCTGGGGAAAATAGACACAAGAAAGCTCAAAGAATTTGATACACACAAGCACAGAATTTAAAGTGACATTTTCTTTAAAAACTCACACTCTGTCAAACTCGAGTCATACTTAAAGCCAGGGTCACATTAGCAAATTTTCATCTGTGTTTTAACAGTGCAAGGTTAAAAATGGCAACTAATTTAATGTGGCATTTTTAACACTTCAGTCTCTTTTGCATGCATAATTTTCACCAGTGGAAAAGGCAGATGGGAAATTTCCCAAGTGAAAATCCTCTCTGATCAGTACCAGGAAACCTTAAAGTGCAGCCGTCAGCTCAGGATTACTACATATTTTATTAAAGTATGTGACTTTATAATGTAAATCAAGTAATTGGGAACCAAAAAACATTTGCATATTGAAAATACACTTACTTCAATCTCAGCCTGATTAGAAAACATAGAAGCTGCCATCTTCATTTTGAAATGTCACTCAAACACTACAGAAACGCCCCCTAACAAGCATGCTCTCCTCTCCCTGTCTCCAAATCTCATGTGCAGTAGCATTATCAGGTTACACAGCATCATCCACTACACTGTGCACCATCCCACTCTGTGCATCGCCCCGCCCCACTCTGTGCATCGCCCCGCCCCCCACTGTGCATCGCGGGATCACGTGACCGCGCGTACCTCTAGGCTCGGGAGCTCAAAGCATATGCGCTTTGAGTCTCCCAAGTCAGTTATGCTGACAGCTTCCCGAGTCAGCTACAAGGTAAGCTCTCAGCATAACTGGCTGGGCAGGCTCAAAGCACATATGCTTTGAGTGTGCCTAGCCTAGAGGTGCGCGATCACGTGTGTGCCGGCTTGTCAATCAAGCAAGCCGACTTCAAAGTACAGCCTCTTCAACCCAACCTTCTGCTAGGCTACAAGGCTACTAGGCTGGTAGCAGAGAGTCGGGCTGATTCATCATAGGATAACTTTTAAAAGGTAAGTATTTTTTAATAGATTTAAACGACAATGTTGTTTAGTCTAGCATGCTATTCTAGACTAAACAATGTCATTTTCTGGTGACAGGTGTACTTTAATCTGTTGTTCATAGGAAAATTCTACTATAAAAGCACCAGGTGAAAATTCTCTCTGATCAGTACCAGGAAACCTTAATATGCTGTTCATAGGAAAATTCAACTATAAAAGTACCAGGTGAAAATTCCCACACATCAGGGAAAAATTTAACATTTTGTTGTTAAATTTTCTCCATGCGCAAACTCTCTCTGCTCTTTTCACTAAAGTCTTTCCATACATTATTAAATTAAATTGACTTTCATTATTATATTTTTCACAATGTGTTTTCCACTGCTGCAAAACAAATAGCATGGTGTTGTAGCAAGAAATCATCCACTGATATTGCTAATGTGGCATCTTAATGATATTTTCGGCAAATTTTAGTATGGCCCTTTTATTTAAAAAAAAAAAAATTGCTAGTGTGAACCCAGCCTAAAAGGTGAACTCAACTATCTGACCTAAAACACAAAATGTACATCAGGTTTTCCATAAAGATGCTTACATTGCCAGTTTTACCAGTGCTGGCTCAGTCGGTGATTTAACAATTATTAGAATACAATAGAAAAAAAGCCACATTGCTCAACTGCACTGCCATTTAGGGGAGCAGCCCCATTTTTTGCAACGTGTACACAATAACACCTGATGAAGGAAGGTTACCACCGCCCCTGAAATGCTGTGTGATTTTGTGTACTCCACAATAAATGGTGCGGCATAGTTTCTTTTCTGTGAGCATTGGAGTCTACGGAGACTCTTACCTTCTGGCTCTTGTGAATTTAGATTTGAATGTGTAGAGAAAAAATGTTTATTTTGTAAAACAATCCCGGCTTAAACAGAGAAACACACAGTATTGCAGTTTATGTTTTACAAACCCTGTTGACATTCACCTCACCAATGCAGAACTGTTGTATATTTATTGCAATACAACCGTCTGTGATTTATGTCTTAAAGGAAATTAATGAAAATTATATTTTTTCCCTAAAACAAACATGTTCCCTTTTTGTTTTCCCACTTTATCTTCTGATTTACTGCATGCTGCTATTTGCTATAGCACAGGAGTCAGCAGCCTATGGCTCTTGAGCCAGATGTGGCTCTTTTGATGGCCGCATCTGGCTCTTTGACTGAAACGAGCGGTGCTCACATGCAAGCACCGCTTGTTACAGTCTGCCGGCTAATTCACCAGCAAGAGCTGTAGAGAGAAAGCTCTCCACAGCACTTCCGGGTTTGCTGGCCAATCCGGAGCCTCTGACGTCACCGGCTACTCAGCCAATCCGGAGCCGCTGACGTCAGCACGCTTCCAGGTTGCTAGCCAATCCGGAGCCGCTAATGTCGCATAAGATCAGCGGCTCTGGATTCTAAAGAGGCTGAGCAGAGCCGCACTTGTATATGGCTCTCAGCCCAAAAGTTTGCTGACCCCTGCTGTAGCAGAAACCTTCATCCAATTTTATTAACTTTTAAGCTGCAGTTTTCCTAAAACTACAATTTTAAACTACTATTGCTGGACACTGCAATCTCTGGCACCATGCAAATAAAGCTTCACTAATTGAATAGGTGAAAACAAAGGTTTGCTGTGGTTCCATTGCCCACAGCAGGCTATAGGACTAAGTTCTTCTGTTGTAACGATGGGCTATATCTATACAGTGAGAAAGAACTGTTGTGCGAACATAAGAAGTACTGTATCTTTTTCAGAATTAGTAAAGAAGGTTTTTTTCCATTGCCAAGTTTTCTAGCTATATATTGCGTTATGGCATAATGGTTTTTTGTGATAATCTTCCTTTAAGTGTATGGGTTCTTTCCACCACTCGTACAAAGGTGTAGGTGTTCTACAAAGCCCAAGCTCACAAACCTTGTCCAGTCTGACACCTTCGACCACTTTCAAAAGAAAAAAGATTTGAATCATATCCATAGCGACGCAGGCAGAGGTAAGGCCACTTGACAGAGTCGCGCTTTCGAGTATACAAGATTAGCTCATTTTCCGTCAGTTCCATTATGCCAGAGCCCAGCTCATTACCATCGTCATCCACATTAATAACCTTACAAATAAAATGCAAAGTAGAAATACTATTAGAATCTCTAAGAAAAGGCAATCAAAATATGAACAAAAGTACAAGGATAATAAAAAATATTACTCAAACCCATTAAAGCAAACAGTTAAGCAACTTTGAAGTATAACAGAAGTGCTAAAATACAAACTAGACAGAAAGCAGAAGCACAAGCAAGAAAAGGGTCTAACCAGGCCTGGATGCTCTTAACAGTACTCTTCCTAGTGCTTGATAGTCTGCTTAAGACTTACCTTGAATCTGTTTTGTTGGTTATCTGGGATAGTTGCTTTATCTGGACAGCTACAACAGCTACCCATTGCTTCTTTAAAAGCCCATGTGATCACTAAAAAAAAAAAAGAAACAGCAAGAATGGAAATAAAAAGGGATTACCATGCATGCTATAATTCATACTAAGACAGAAGGAAACCCTATCAGATATAAAGGACTATGTTTTAATCGTGTAAAACACCCAAGCCTGTTGGTGCTTCAGCTTTTGAGCTTTTTGGTAAATGATATTTTAGAGAAGGGTGTGCCATTTAACTTCGAGTGAATTTTTAGCACCTTGAATCTACAATTTTAAAATAATTGTATACAATTTGTGGAAACCATCATTTAACTATACCATTTTCTGAATCTGCACAGATTTCTTGTCAAATGCAATCTGCTAATAAGCTCACCAGGGTACAATAAAAAAAAAGAAGCTTTGTTTCAGTGCTAATACACTTAAGGTAAAACAAAAAAACGCTTGACTTTTTCAGTATCCACATCAATATAATTCTGCTTTAAACAACTCCTACGAGAAAGAGAGAGTGTTACCCATACAGGCAAATGAGGGACTGCCAATAAAGTGCTTGGCATTGGGTTATCCTGGGGGACAAATAGAGAAGGTATTCGGGAATCTTACATGAAAATGTGGAGCATTAGCAGCAATGCAGGGGATGTAATATGAATCTTTCCTAACATTTTGCTTGGCCTTTAGACCATGCAGAACATTTAAAGAAAGCACCCTTTTTTATTATCCTTAATAAGGAAACCTCTGTTTTGGCATCTGCCTTGTCAAGCAAGATAAATTTTATCTAAAAAGTGTGTGTATTGCTTTTTTACAGTACAAAAGATAAGGGGAAATTATGCAGTGAACATTGCCCCAAAGAAAATAAGTCAACTACCTGTAAGGGCGACAATCTCAAGTTGCACCGAAGTAAAGATTTTCCTGCTAAAACTTAAGCTAGGATGTAAGAAAATGCCATACTGGTACACCTATAGGGAAGCATTGCCACTGAGAGAAGGAGAAGGATGGAGAAACTCCACTCTGGTAGTGCTACACTGCCAGGGAGCCACAGCACAGAAAGTCACATGTGAAGTAAAATGTAAGCACTGCTTTCTTCCTTCAGATCAAGAGGCAAGATGAGGATGGCTTCCGGTGAGAAATTCAATTCTGCCAAGCCGGCTTCAGGAGTGAGACACAAAATTTATGCAAGGGGACCTATTAAAAGCAGCACTGGATGTAAGGACTGACTCATCTACCTGTCAAAAGAAACCTAATTACTAGTGTTGTAAGTCTCCAGATAGACCACAGCAACTATACCATACCTAATCTGCACGCTAGGGGAACCTGCATGCACAGAATTGTGTAAAGTTATCTACACCCTGAGTCATGGCTGGGAGAAGGAATTCCTACACCAGTTGTTAGAGCCATTGAGTCTTTGCACAGATGAGGAGGGTTGCCTATGCAGTACCATACCTTTGTGAGAAGGGTTGCTCCCCAGTAGATGTTTCTTCTGAAGCAGGGTGATTGATTATTACATAGCACTAATCAACTCCCCCACCAGGAAGTGTGTGTGATATAACTGCTAAACACGAGAAGAGAAAGCTGCCTGACTGCTATTGGTTAAGCAGTGTGCTTGACCTTTTGGCCGCATAAATTAAGTTGAAATGCAGAAGATTACAGAGAGAAAGCTGACTTGTGCCCATGTGCTAAGTAGTAAGTAGGGCAAAAATGGCTGGGGGAGGGTACCTTTTCATTGAAAACTGACCAGTACATGTCACATAAATTTACTGGTGAAGGAGTTTATCAGTGCTCTTTCATCTGAAGCAGGATGCTTTATTACTCATCTACTGGGGAGAAACACTTCTCAGTAAGGTACAACACTGTATATATAAAGATGTAATCTGACTATAGTCCCCATTTAATGTTAATGAACCCTGACACTTCATCACACATACTGTTTGGCTGTTCGACTGGTTGAGGGAATATCACATGGCCACTAAACTATGAATTGTCAATGAGGAATACACAGTGGCATTTTTCACCACATATGCTCTTTAGAAGCCAGTATCCAGGACACCAACTTTCTCAGCCGGGGGTGGGGGTTCAAGCTAAAATTCTACAAAAGCTATTTGTGAAATTATACAAGCAGAAATTATCAAGAAGGTGGCTTGGAAGGTAAAGACTGTGGGTTTATTGTGTTGTTGGAATGTAAGCTAAATGAACAGATGTGATTTATTAGGAGACTTGAATCAGGAAACATTCCATATAACTATATGCTTTTACTAAACAGTTTACACTATTTTAAAAACTATGCAATCTTCAGTACTCTTTTTTAATTAACACAGAAAATAAGCATTACTGTATTTGCTGGCGTATAAGACTACTTTTTAACCCCTGAAAATCATCTGAAAAGTTGGGGATCATCTTATACGCCAGGTATCACTTTTCTCTCTCCCTACCTAGCTCCTCCGTTGCCCGGCTGTCTGTGCTGAGCGCTACAGCATTCCTCCCCCAGCATTGATGTAACTTCCTGTGAGCGACATGAAGTTAAATCATTGCTGGGGAGAGGAAACGCTATAGTGCTCAGCACAGACGGAGGGGCAACAGAGGAGCTAGGTAGGGAGAGAGAAAAGGAGGTTGGCAAGCACTAAGATAGCGCCCCCTCCTTCAGAGGGTAGGGCTTGTAGGGGCAGCACAGTGTGATGGTGCTCTGGTAATCTTGGAGACAGGGAGGGCTGGGAAGGCAGGGAGAGCTGACCAATCCAAGCAGGATTTGCGTTGGAGGAGGGGTAGTCTTATACAGCGAGTATATCCCAAACTCTATATTTTAACTAAAAAAAATATATGGGTCGTCTTATACGCCCAGTCGTCTTATATGCCGGCAAATACAGTACATAAAAAAAGCTTATTAGCCATATGTGCCTCTCTTTAGCAAAAGCGAGGCACATACGACATTTTCTAGCTTTTATAAAGGTATTACTGGCATTTCACATTAAGGACCAATGGCTCCTAATAGTATGACTGCAAATAATGTGGGAAACAACCAACTTACACAGATCTGGCCATTAATCTTCTTAACCTCTGTTGCAGCATCTGGGCGTCAGTCCTGCACCATAAGATCATACCTCATGTTTTTTTTTTTTAAGCTGCTTTGTAACCTTTAACAGAAGAAAAAAATTATGAAGCAATGGTCTTTCTAGTTTTTATTTTTTCAGTACTTGAAAAAGACCCTATGGAGTGGGTTAAAACATTGTAGATTTTTATTATAATCCAAATAAAGTTTATTGAAAGTCCCAGGAGTGAGCATGAGTGAGGAGGAAAACGAGAAAACTCAATTCAATAACCTGAAGAAATTTTCGAAGCCAATTGTCTTCTATGCTGTCTAGCCATACCTCCTGAAAAAGAGACAAGCGACCACCAACTCACTTGTCTAATATGCAAGCGGCTAGAACTTCATGCTAATGTTTTATCTGCTGGAGAGGGAAAATGTTTTCTGGATTGCCAGTTTCCCTTTCCTTTAGGGTGACATTTTCTGCTGGAAGGAGTGTTAGAGCAGTTTCCTGGGAAACAAAAGGAACATTGATTAGATGAAAAGTAGGTAGGGGCTGAGTGGTAGGAGAATCTACCTCTCATTAAATATATCTCATTTTAATCTATTTTGAGAAAGAGCTGTGCTTTTTCCTCCTGTAGCCTGACTGATGATCCTTTCTAGCTCGGTTCCAAGAAGTTGTTTTCCTTTAAAATTGAGAGATGTTATTGATTTGTCTGACATCATATCTGCTGACCAATTTTTCAGCCACAGTTGACATCTTGGTGCAACTGACATAGCAGAAGACCCAGCTAACACGGCAGAAGACCTAGCTAACACTTTAGCTGCGTCTAAAGGAGCATCACAAAGATAATTTATTGATTCTTGAAGAGTTGGCATTGGATCAAAGTCAGAAGAGTTTGACTGTGCTGACTGAATTAGTAGGGATACCCAGCACTCACATGCCCTGGCCACCCATGTGGAGACTAATATGGGGCATAAAGCAGAACCCACTGCTGAAAGTATAGATTTTAAAAGACTCTCTAACTTCCTGTTTGATGCATCCCTGAATGAAGCAGAGTCATGTACTGGAATAGTAATGTGTTTGGAAAGACATGAGATTGGAGTGTTGACAAGAGGAGGAGAAACCCATGTATCTAAAGATTCCTTGAGAAATGGGTATAAAATTTGAAAATTTTCATGATGTTTGATAACGTAGTTCTGGATTTTGCCATTCTGAAAGAATTATCTGGACAAACTGATCATAAGCTGGAAAAAACTCTAATAGTTTTCTCTGCGTCTTAAAAAAATTCTTTGTTGGATCAGACTATCAGACTGAGGTGCAGAAGAGGAAATATTTAAAATGTCTAAAACCTAACGAATTAGTTACTTCCTCAGAAGAATCATGATGTGAGGATGATCCAGTGTCTAATTTACTAGTATTATCTCCGAGTCAGAGGATATTTGTCCCTCGACATCAGAAGATGAAATTCCTACAGATAGAGAAGATGCAGCCTCGGGAAAAGGAGTTGTTTCAGAAATTTTAGACGCTGACCGCTTGCGTAGTGGTTTGCTAGTGTCGTCTGAAAAATGCTGTATTCTTTTTTCTACTGCATTAGGTAAAGACACTAGTCCCTGAAGAGACTGAGACAGTTGTTGTACCCAAGGAGGAGTTGCCTCTACTGTGGGTTGAGAAATTTCTGGGGTCAGAGACACTCTGAATTCACTTGCCATAATTAAACAAGAGGTACACACAGACTGGTCCCAACGTTGTAAAGAATTTGAGTGACAAATATTGCAAGCAAAAAACGTTACTTTAGGTGACAGTGTTTGAGTAATAGAGTGGGTAGACCCCGCTTTAGAAGTGGCCATGCAAACTAAAATTTGATGAAAAGAAAGGCTCTAATAAACCCTGTACAGTGCAGTTTCCTTAACATCAGTGTGAGAATGTAGAAACAAAAAGCGCTACAGTCTTTATTAAATAGATGAATAAATAAATTTGATCTGTTGAGATCTGTTAGTTTTTTTGCATTCTGCCTTACAGCGAGACAAAAACCCTACAGGCTTGTAGCAGATCTGATTTGCCTGCCAGAGAAAATGGCCGAGCTGCACAGAAGTCTCTCCAGAAAAGGCACAAAGATAATGTTGCGGTACTGTGAAGGAGGAAGAGCCGCACCGAGTAAGGAGAGAATAAGCTACTCACTCTGATGAAAAAAAAGCAGAGGTCTCGCAATCTTAGTGACTGATAGCAGCGCTGACTAAAAACCGGCAAAATAGAGGCAAGTGAGAGAGTAGGATGTGTTACTCCAGAGCCTGTACTGACACACACTGTGAAAGACCTTGTTATGTTGTTAAAAACTGCACTGTCACGAATACTGAATAAAAGTCCCTTTTTTTTTTTTTAAATGCTTCACCCTCAAGCAGATTTGTAATAAAATCCCCACAGTGTGGTAGGATTTGAAAGTCACTCTCTTAGGAAGCGGAAAGAGTATCCCACAACCTCTGTAAATTCCCACAAGAGTGATGAGATTAATAAAAGTTACTCACCTGGGAAGAGGATGAGTGTCCACAAACCCTTGTACATATCTATTGAGATAGTACACAGTGGTGGTTACTGTGGGAAACACAAAAACACAAATACACAAATGCAGAGCAGTGCACTAGTGGTTCAAAGCACTCCAATAGCAGGATGAAGTTGTCTACCCAGAGAACTATACTGATTTTTAGTTTTATGATCAGCTTTCTGCTTGGAACCATCATTAAAAGTGCACCTGTCACCTCAAAACTAATACTAAATTAGGTTCTACTAGTGAAATAAACATTTTTGTAAATATATATGTATTTTTTGAAAAATGTAACTTTATACAGTGTTTCTCTGTCATTTTTCCTGTCATTCTGACTTTTTTTCCCGATTTGGGTTGGGTGGGGCTAAATGATGATTGACATTATAGCTCCTCCAATCAGATCCCTGCTAGATTGTGATTTAAGGGATCTGATTGGAGTTGCTATAATGTCAATCATCATTTAGCCCCGCCCAGCCCAAATCTGGAAAAAAAAGACAGGGAAGATGACAGAAAGAAACACTGTATAAAAAAAAAAAAGGTACATTTTTAAAAATACATATATATATTTACAAGAACTTTTTTTCATTAGTACAACCTAATTTAATATTTGAGCTTTCGTGGTGACTGGTGCACTTTAACTTACTAATTAAATAAGCACCGACCCACTGTGATTGTTTTAAATTTAAACTTGAGCCAATAGATATTCAGGACCAAAACTGAAAGTAAAACCAGGGCTGTGGAATCGGTAAGCCAAAGCCCCGACTCCTCAATTTCCCATGACTCCTACTCCTGACTCCCTCATACATGCCGAATGTTTAAGAGATACAGTGGTGTGAAAAAGTGTTTGCCCCCTTCCTCATTTCCTGTTTTTGTGCATGTTTGTCACACTTAAGCGTTTCGGAACATCAAACCAATTTAAACAATAGTCAAGGACAACACAAGTAAACACAAAATGCAATTTGTAAATGAAGGTGTTTATTAGGGGTGTGTTTTTTATCATCCCATCATTCCATGGGGGTGAGTTTACTCATCTCAGCTAATCAGATAACAGCCTTTCTATTATGCAGGTTACTACCAAATAAGCCTGTGTGCAGTGAGAGACCTGATGAACTGTCTATAGTTCATGAATGAAATAAAATCTACTGACCAAAATATTTACAAAATGCTGTCTTTTAACAGTCCCTTTACGTTGAAAGCTAATTTTTGTAGTGAGCAAACTTCTTCAATCCTGTTTTCTCTAG
>WMED01017482.1:0-12989 GCA_019650415.1 Pipa parva | reverse complement strand
CATTACTGCCATGCAGATACATCACTGGTCTATTAAAGGACAAGTAACATAGCATTGGTATCATATTTTTCAAAATGTAAAAATGCTATCTTTGAAGTTGAATTTGTCATTTGTATTATTATGAGTTTGATTTTGTTCCTTGTAGTTTCAGCCAGAGATAGAGAACTAATAACCCCCCCCCCAGAAATTCACATTCAAAGATGACATTATTGCTGCATAGTGAATCCAGACGGCAATTGACATTTTCTGGCGGTGCTAGTTAATTGGGCAGGTGCAGGGGGCCGGGAAGAAAACTGGTTAAAGGGAAAAAATGAATGTAGGCCTTCAGGTGTGACGAGGCATGAAATGAAAGAGGAATCAGTTTAGTCAAAGCCTTTGAAGGCAAGAACAAAGACTTGTGGGTAAATGAACCATGGTAAACTGACTGGGTGCAGGTGCTGAGACTGGAGAGAATGAAAGAGAAAACATAAAATGGAGTGAAGTTTAAAGTAGGAAGTTTTACAGATGTTTCAAGAATTTTCCTCACCTCGCTTCCATCACAGCTCCCGGGTCTCCTGTGCACTTATAAGTCTCTATGTAACCAGTCGTGCAGTTGAGCCCTTCCGGCATACAGATGGACAGGAAGTTTGGCCTCAGGCGTCCAGCGCTGAGTTTGGCCGTATTTGTAATAGATTGTCCCAAGGCGGTACCGAACAGGAAGGGTAGAATCTGACAGTAAATGGCCGCCACATAGCCCTCTCTGGGGAAAGATTTGGAGCTGTTCTGCCTGCTGACTCGAAGGCATTCACCTATCACAATCTGAAAAAAAGCCAACAGGAAAGGGTTATCACCATGGCAACGGTCTTCACGTTTAATCAGAGCCTAAAACTAACGAGGAACAGTCATATTCGGGATAACATTGCTGTGGTTGCGTCGAACGTTATGTCGCACGGGACTCCTTTATGTCCTGGAAGCAGTCATTAAACCAAGATGGCAGTGTATAAAATGACAAACGTCTCTTGGTTTTTAAAGCATCATTGGGACATATGGCATTAATGTAAAAAATGGAGGCAAATCAGTTATTCACCCATTAATTCCAATGTATTTTTGCTAGCGTGGTAAGGTTAAGGTGTCATTAGGTGCAATTTAGCGCCTTTTTTTCCATGACCGGTATAACGCCATATTTTTTTTTCTCCCGATGTCTTTTATCAGTGGTAGAAATGTGGATGGCTATAGCAAAGGAACGCTCATCAGCAGTGGCAACCAATCAAAAGTTGGCTTTTCTATTCTAAATTCTAGTTTTCCTGTCCCAGAGAATGCCAGCAGCTAATTGGTTGCTACAGGTTACCAGACCTCATGTATGGTTGCCCCCTTTCGATGAATCCCCTTATATACATGTCAGGAAATTGTGGGTAACTACAGGGGGTCTTTGCAGTCTTGGAGGAGTGGTGATACAAAGAACCCAATTGGCAGAAGTCATTGACTATAAATAGGGAGTATCTGGGATTCTAATCCAACTCCAAATCCCTTTGTTCCTGAATGGGGAGAATATTTTGCATGGGGGGCAAAGCCATTTCTAATTTTGGTAACGATAAAAAAAGGACTTTGCATCTATCAGTTAGGAACAACATGGCTGATGTTTTTTTCCCAAGAGAGTCATTCAAAATGTCAGATCTGAAAAAGTAAACATAAACACCACTGTTTTGTAGCAAACATACATACGTCTGTTTAAATGCTCTGGCATTAGTAAAGAGTCAATCCAATAAAGGGTGCCATTCCCCTTTAACAAGCCCTGAAATGCATGCGTGCGTACTGTGACTGTAAAAGGATGCTGGGTAACTGTGTGGTTAGACATTGACGTTAAGTCTGTGGCCCCAATTTTATTCAGTGATATAAAAGGATGTGGTTTGTCTTTCAGTCTTTAGATAATTCAGAGAAATTAAAAGGAGAGGAACCCTGCATGGTTCAACGGCTTGTTTTCCTCTTTAAAGTAAAACTAAATGCAGATTTTAGATTTTAACCTGAAATATGTGATAAGCCTAACATCAAAATGACTACCAATGCAACTCCTTGTCCTATAAGCATTCTTGGGATTCAGCCTCCTTGTCATGTCAAAGACACCCTTTGGTCCCACCCCCAGGCTACACCAGCGGTAAGAGCATGTGTAGATCAATCATAATCCAATAAAAGGAATCACATCTCCAACACCTAAATCTATGGTTATTCCCATCCCTTCTAGCTATATTACACTAGTGGCGTTATTCATCAACGGGGGCAATCCTTTGCAGAGGTCTACTAACCCATAGCAACCAATTAGAATTTGTCTGAATTCTAATGGTTGATTGGTTGCTATGGGTTAATAGACCTCTATATAGATTGCCCCTGTTGATAAATTCACTTATAGGTGTTTGGTCGCTACATGGTTTGAAGATACGTGCATTTTTCCATGGAAAATCACACAGTAAAGTTAAAACATCTACAGCAGCATCACACTTAGAGATTAACCAATATAGCTCCTAATTTAATACATTTGAAGTAGAAATTGAGCCTGCAGAGGTGACTCGTATTTCAACAGACAGCAAAACACAACAATGCCTCCATAATTTCTACCCACAATTTTACTGAAATGCCCCCTGGCTATTTCTGCTCAGAGTGTGAATGACCCATTTACAAGCATACAGGCTTATCAAAACACAGGCTTATGATAGAATGAACTAGCTGTACGTCAGCACTGGATATTCATAACATGCATAGCAGAGAAGCTAAAGAATATGTTCTTCAACTCCACCCCCCGGCTCCTCAGTGAGTCTTCTGCTGCCTGCTAACATTAGTTGCACCATTTGCTTTCTAGGGACTTATGGACCTGCAGACCTTTTTTAATTGGGATAACATCTGTACCATGCACTGTCTCTCTAACCCAACCCCCGACTGCCGAAACTCCAAAGTTTATAAAACTGTCCCCTAAAGTGTGTCTTAAGGTAATGGGATACCCTGTGCTAACACTTTCCCTTTAATTCCCAGTTATTTTCCTGGTATTAAAGTGAAAAGCTCAGGGTTTTTTAAAAAAACACACTGTACCACTGGCTTAATGGTGGAGGGCCCCAGAGCATGTATAGAGTTTAGACTGCTACTGGATAATTCAAACCATATTTCTATAATCTGTATGCGCATAACATTGTAAAGCAATTTGTAGTATGTTCTCTTGGCGTGGGTGAGTACAGGGGGCTGGCGGGGGTACTTACCGAGAGACCAGTAATGAGTATGCCGACGCTGATCAGTACTGTGTCACTAATGGTCTCTTCGTGTACCTGCGGGTACCGGATTGTGTTGTCATCGCAGAAAAATCCCCGGTGAATTGGCGGCACCAGCCCCAACTCACAGATCAGAAAGGGCAAGGAAACTGTAAGAAAGGCAGGGAAGGTAAATGTGAGAGCAGGTGGGAGGTTTCCTTGCAATATACCAAACATTTCGATGGTGCACATCTACTAGACAAGTATCCTATACATAGAATTGTAATTAGCACACAAAACCAACCCAGAATACAATGGAGTCATACAATATTCTCTACTTAAACATGTCAGTGGAATTCGTCAATGGGGCAAACCTTACAGAATTCTAGTAACCCATAGCAGCCAATCATCAGTTATCATTCACTGGTTAAAAGGAAGGTAGAATGATGAAAGACAACCTCTGATTGGTTGCTATGGGTTACTACACCTCTGTAAACTTTGCCCGCATTGATGCATTCCCCTCATTAAGTTCAATTTACTCTCCCTTAAATAAATGGGGTGGGGGGGGGGCTGATTTTGGACCCAATCATGGAAATTCATCAACAGGGGCAATCTTTTAAAGAGGTCTACTAACCCATACTAACCAATCATAAGGCAGCATTCTCTGGTATAGGGAGCAAAGAACAATAAAAAGCAACTTCTGATTGGTTGCTATGGATTACTAGACCTCTGTAAAGTTTGCATCTGTCATTGAATAACCCTGATAGTCCCCCTTCTCTTTCGTGGTCAAATTGAGTGAGGATGGCCCACTGGAGCCCTCTCTCTCTGGGCTCTGGAGTGAGGTTGAAGAAGGGTGTGTTGGTGGGCCTTGCTTGCCCTGGGAGGAGAAGATTCTATTTCAGGTCCCTGGACACACTATACTGGCCCTATTGGGGCCTGGGGCATACACTGACCGAGCCTTATGGACGCACTACTACTCCGGCTTCTGTTGTGCCAGTCCAAACCCCATTCTCTATATTTGGATCTATAGTATTAGTGGTAGGAACTTTCATTTTAACTCAAGAAATTAATTCTTGGCAAATAAAGGGCAGATCATTCTATCTTTACCTCTAGATGGCGCTGCTGCATTTGTTGTCAATACAATAAACTAAGTAAAGCAGCAAGACAATTTACAGCATTTCCTTCCTATATATTTAAACCTACAGGTATATACACTGACTGTTATATATATATAAACAATTTAAAAAATACTTAAAATAAAAATGTTCTGATTACTCGTGTGTGCATATTCCTAATGTATATTTTATTTATTACATTTTTTTCCTTAAAAAAAAAAAAAAAAAATATATATATATATATATATATATACACGAGGCCTAGACAGCAACCCTTGATTCGGGAGAATATGCCTGCATCCTGAGTTCCTAATTTCCACATGCAGAAACGATTGTCCAATCAGAATGGTTCCAGCATGCTCTGCTCCATAGACCATCTCTGGTGCTAATTGAAGTAATAAAATTCATTGGAATCCAGCAACTTGTTCTACCCTCCTGCACATTCCTGCTGACCATTTGCTGTGTGTACCCAGTGTTCACCCTCCATAGCTTTTAATAATCAAAAATGCAAATGCATCCTAGGGGGACACCCACTGATTAGCAAGGAAATGTCCCTGCTGCAAATGTTACCATTAGCTCCTTAAAATAAGAGATCTTAGTAAATTGTATCAGCCAAATGGAACAACTTGTCTTTCCTCACGGAACAGGTGATAACATTCTTCTCTCTTTTACTATTCTAAAAGGCCAGCGCTGGCATAAGGTTTTCCCAGCAGGAGGTAACAGCAATAATTATAATAATGGTCTCACAAAGAGTATACTGGGGGTGGTCTATTCATTATGAGATCAGTAGGTATCTATACATGTATCTAGGTAACCTACCATCTAGGAGGCTTCCATAGGTTCCATAGGTTATAACTAAATATGTCTAGGTGCTACAGTGTAACATATTCACATATATTATTGGAAAACAAACCTAGAGGTGATACTGTTGAAACATATATTTAAAGGGCATAGACTATAGCACCTATACTATAGATATGGATCCCATATGGGGCCATATGCTGTTAGCAGCTGTTAAAGTTGCTGTGTTTTTATTAATCACAATTGGTGAAGCCCTGATAAATCCGTTTATTGTAACTGTCCTTGGTCTTTCAGCTGATGTGGTAAGGTATAAATGTGTCTCATATCTACATACCTGGGAACCTTCATCAGCTCTCTGACCCAAGGATGAGTTTAATGGTCGGAATGGGGTGGGATTAGGGTGGGCTAGACAACTTGCTAACTTACTTGAGACCTAGTGTTTGTTCCAGGTAAAATCCAGCAAGTTTCTGGTTATGCTTAACTATATCTGGTCCTGGGTGCCCTATCTGTCTATGGATACAGATTGTTACACAGATCTATAGGGGTTTGTGATTGCTGATTATGGATTCGGTGATGCGTAACCCAGTGGCGCTATATAAATAAAATTATGCATACATACATCTAAAGGTTCTACCAAAAAGATCCCAGTACAGTAAATAAATATATCTGTTTGCAGAGGCCTCTGGGCTGCTTGCACCAGGCCTTACTGAATGACTTTAATAAAGTCAACTTTCTGGAAATGAAGAAAAAGCAGTTGAACCATATTTTCCTCCATTATCTTTCATTTACTCGCGTCGCGCCATTGAATGCACTTGTATTTGAAGCTGATTCTCCTTTCTAATTTAAGCGGTGTTTGAACTTGAGGCTGCAGAGATGACAAGGATTCTCAAAAGTCTCCTGTTGCTTTACCCCCACAAGGATCTTTCCCATCTATAGCCTTCATTAATAGCCTTCAGAATCAGTGAACTATATGCAGCATGCCTCAATCTCTCAAGCATAGCAAGTAAACACTTGATAGATGATAACTCCAGCATTTTCAAAGCCACTGCTTGTGTGTGTGTGTGTGTGGGGGGAGGTAGGGTAGCATTGTTAGAATGAATTATACAGATTAGGCATCTGTGATAACCCCATGAACTTCAGGTGGCCATACAAATACTGATTAGTTCAACGGAGATCAACCAATCTGATCAGTACTGAAGAAAACCGACCCAAAAAATTCTGCCCATATATGAATGAGCGGCCATGATCATTATAACTGAACAATCTCCCAACCCACCATGATCATTATAACTGAACAATCTCCCAACCCACCATGATCATTATAACTGAACAATCTCCCAACCCACCATGATCATTATAACAAAACAATCTAACCCCCCCATACTGGAACATTTTCTCCTCTTTGTTTAGAAAATTAATTGAAAATTACTTTTAAAAAACATCTGAATTTGCCATATGCTAGTTTTAGGCAATTTTAAAAATGTTCTCATTGTTGTGAAAGGAATATGTATGTGAATGGCCAAACTAACTTTCATTAACGATCTTATCCTTCTCATCCTTATCTGTGTGACATCACAATTAACTGACATGGGTTTATCCAATGGTTGAATTACTCATGGGAGGTGACTGTGATTAAGCGCGTAAGGTGCTGTTTTTCTAATGTGTCTGGTCAGATCCTGGTTTTAATGGATTTATCACAATAAAGACGTTTTCATTTTTACTTCTTGGAGTGCTGCAGAGTATTTCTGCTGCTGTTTATTGGATTTGGAGTTCTTCCTCTCTCCAGAGCACCCGTTACCTTATGGAAAATGAGTGGATGTGTGTCTTCACTCATTTTTGGAATCGAGCTGCCTTTCAGTAATGTGATACTCAATGGAGGTGGTCTAATATCTTATTGATGATCATTTTAGGATAGGCTAAAATACAGTATAAGTGGAGAGCCTCCACCCCACACTATCCTCTATAGTTTTGACTGCAGGCTCAACCCATGGCACATATTTTAGACTTTTGTTTACAACCTGTAGTAAAACCAAGGCCCTTCTTTACCTTATGCTCTGAGGTCAACATTACTTGCATTCTGAAAAGAAGTGGAACCCTATCTAGTCACTTGTGACACTTGACATCTCATAATTCTTCAGTAACATTGCCCAGAGCCGAGGCAGTCGTTTTCCTATTGTTATTTATACATTTATTTTATTTCCATTTTATTTTTTGTCCGAGGACCGATCCATTAGACTGATACCTCTAGGTCTATATTTATGCGATTTCCCTGACGTTAGCAAAATCAAAAATGTTACTGAAAATGTTGTGAAAATATTTACTATATGATTTATTATATGATTACAATTTGCTGTACGTACAGTTGCATAATGCGCAACTTTACCTGGATTTAAACGTTTCTTATATATAGTATTTATACATCTCCATACCCTGTTTGCACATACCCATAGGGACGGTGCAATAAAATCTGCAAAAAAAAGCCAGGAATATAATAAATAATATTGTGTGGGAGTGAAAATAAATGAATGAAAGAGCGCAGGCGTTTTCTTTGGGTCGGTTTTGGAGACTTTGCAACATTTTCCTCTGGAAAATTATTCGGACAGAGCCATATGTTTAGCAGAGAAGTGAGTATGTGGAAATGAGCCCTTGTTTGGGAATAATAATGAGCTTATTCACTGGGGATTCCCCTGAGAAATACTGTTGCAAGCACAGGCATAGTGTGAACAAGGACATACAGTTATAGTGGAAGAATAAGCCACTTACCTAAACAGAGGCAGAGTAAATCCAGACAGACCAGTGACTTCCTCGCTCCACCTGATGCAGGAGATTTGGCTTCTTTCTGAGGGCAGTGACCCCCTACTGTAACTTTTAAAACACGAGGGTCTGGGCACCAGTCAGGGGCACTGCCTGGCGTTAGGTGCATGGCAACAACGTTGGAAATGCAGAGAGGTACTTGTCTGCCAGTCACACTCTATATCAGCCAGACAGTATGCATGCCACCACCATATATACCTTTTCTGCCCTTCACCTCTCCCTACTGGGTGCTGCCTTGTTTCTGTTTCCTGTGCCTGACTTTCAGTGCCCCTCTGCCAGTTTCTCCAGAGGTTTTCTATGCCCTGTTCCTAAATTTCACAACTTATCTCAATGCCCCCTGCCAATCACTCTAGTATACTCTTTACCCTCTGTCTGAATTTTACTGGTTATCTTTGTGCCCCTCTGCCAGTCTCTGTGCCCTGTGTCTGAATTTTAAAGCTACTTTCAGTGCTCCTTTGCCAGTCTTCTCTGGAGGTTCTGTGCCCTCTGTATTATTTTAACAGACAGTTGCCCTGTCTGAATTTGAAAGCTAGTTTCAGTGCCAGTCTTGCCAGGAGATTCTGTGCCCTCTGCCTGTTATTTAAAAGCCTCTTGCAGCCTGCTTTTTCCAGATGCTGCCAGCTTGTGGCAGTGCCCCTTCTGTTAGTCCTGCAGGTCCTAGTGCATCACCTGCCTGTGCATGAACTAAGTTCCTTCTTGCAGAGCTGAAAGTTTCAGTGTAAGGAAACCCTGACTGCTGAGCAATAGATAGACAGGGAGAGGAAGAAGGGGGGAGAGAGAGAGGGAGGGACCCATGGGTGTGAGACAGATTGGGAAGGAAAGAGAGGAAGAGCGATAAACTGAAAAAAAAAATTAAAAAAAAGGAAAACAACAGCTGCAATCTGAATTGGGAAAATCTCCCCACCCTGCCATTGTTCTTTCTTGGGATCAGGCAATCTACATTGGTACTGTCCAACAGCTAATCCTGCCACCCCAAGGACCTTTCACCAGAAGTAATCCATTTAAAACAACACTGCCATGAGAAGTAATAGAGGTCTGCCGTTTCTTTCAATTCTAAACCTTCTATGGGATTAAAGGGGAACTTTCCTGCACAAGCATTTCATCCACCTCGTCCCTTACTTAAACGATTTTAGCAAACAGTCGGTTACAGTCGGGGGGGTTAATTCACTGACAAAACGTTCGGCGGAATTTATGATTCGATTCATTAAACTTTAATGCTGCAGAAATACGTCCCAGTTTCAGAATAGCGGAATTCAGGGGCTTATTCATCCGAGTGAGAATTTGAGCATCGAAGCGAATTCTCGTCTCTTTATTCACAAAGCGGCGGATACCCGTCGCGAAGATGCGGACTGCGTCAGAGGAAGTTTATTGCGTAGCACAGCATAGTTAGATGGATAGTAGGAACGCTGCCATAAATTCCCTAATTCGTCCACTTTTGATCTGGCAAAGTAAAACTGGGGAATGTGACGCAGTACGCCTTGCTGAATTCGCTACTTCAGCAGACTCTGTAGGCGAATTACCTGTGCACGCTCATGCAAAGTGATGGGTAGTACACCATAAGATTGTGACTATCGTAGTCACCCGAATTGGTCGCTTATTGTCCACATTGCAGAGTTTGATCAATAAGCACACATGGAGAAGTGGCAATCAAATGCGAATTCAGAGCAATACGTGACTATTCGGCCCTTAGTCAATAAGGCCCATAGGTTTTTCACCTTATATTTAAATCAATTAAAGAGATGATTAGAGTTGCGCTGTTCACACTGATATTAATCTTAAGAAATTCAGTGTTGTAAATCTGAGGCAGGTTTGACTTCTCAGTGAATGTCACTATGCAGTAACGAATATGAACAGAAACCAAGTAAATACACCAGGCTCAAATTGTGGCTTGGTATTAATACAAACCTCACTGTAATGAAACAGTTTATGCTGTAACTGTATATAAAGGCTGGTATTAAAACTCAGTTTGAAAGTATATCTCCCCTTACATGATAAATCTGTGGCACCGTTTGGTGCATGTAAATGAAGACATACCACAAATGGTTTAAGTCGTATTATCCCAACTGAATTAATTACTGCTCTGACCTGATGAAGGGGGAATATCTCTCCAAAGCTTGTCTTAAACAATGAAGTGTTATTAAAGTATCATATAATACTGCAGTACTTATCCCTCTACTCATATAATACTACAATACTCATCCCTCTACTCATATAATACTACTGTACTCATCCATCTACCCATATAATACTACAGTACTCATCCCTCTACTCATATAATACTACAGTACTCATCCCTCTAATCATATCATACTACATTACTCAACCTCTAATCATATAATACTACAGTACTCATCCCTCTACTCATATAATACCACAATACTCATCTCTCTACTCATATAATACTACAGTACCCATCCCTCTAATCATATAATACTACAGCACTTATCCCTCTAATCATATAATACTACAGTACTCATCACTCTACTCATATAATACTACAGCACTCATCCCTCTAATCTTATAATACTACTGTACTTATCCCTCTAATCATATAATACTACAGTACTCATCCCTCTAATCATAAAATACTACAGTACTCATCCCTATAATCAGATGTTACTACAGTACTAATCCCTCTACTCATATAATATTACAACATTCATCCCTCTAATCATATAATACTACAGTACTCATCCCTCTACTCATATAATACTACAGTACTCATCCCTCTAATCACATAATACTACTGTACTTAACCCTCTAATCATATAATACTACAGTACTCATCCCTCTAATCATAAAATACTACAGTAATCCTCTACTCATATAATACTACATTACTCATCCCTCTAGTCATATAATGCTACATTACTCATCCCTCTAATCATATAATACTACAGTATTCATTGCATGTATGGAGCCAGACTTGACAGCGCTTATGGAGGGTACAGGAACCAGCGTGAAGCTCCACTCACCTAGTTAAATCAGCTGTTCAAAAGAGCGTAAACGTCATCACACTAATTGCGTCCCCAATGAGAATGCTCCTCTCACCAGCAAAAAATAAGCGCAATGAGTGTGATGACATGTACGCTCTTTTGCAGAAGTGGGAGGTGCTTCTCGCTGGATCCTGTACCCATGTACAGTGAAGTCTGCCTCCGAGCAGTTATAAGACTGCACAGTTCCAGATGCCATTGGCATATTTCAGCTTAGATTACGATATTGTGTTAGGTGCCTACTTTTTATTGATAACTTTAGTTCTTCTTTAACAACACACAGATCACACTTTGCTTTTGTATGGTCATACATTACGTTTCCTTTTAAATGCTATTTTATTTATTTTTTTTTATCAAGAACATGTGTTATTGGATGAAACCGGTTACCTTTAAATCATACATAGTTTTTATTAAACCCCTTATATACATTTGTAACATTGAATTGAACTCTGTGCTTTGTGTATGTCTCTGTGATGTGCTACAGAATGTACATGTTCTTTAAGGAAAAGAATCATTTATCCTTCTTGGTTAACACTTCCCCTCATTTTGAGCTAAATAGAAGGAAAGTGATAGACTGCTGACAGCAGAAGATTAGTCTGCACAATAACCACAGAGGTTAAATGATAGGAAAAGGCCGCAGAACTGCTTAACCCTCATATTCCTGGGATGGAAAACTGTTAGAGATTTATATTTTAAAAAAGATTAGACATTTCAATGAGACTTATGTAACACTATTGCTACTTGGGGTGGGAGCGTACCTTAGTTAAATGGTACATTCACAGGGTAAGACAGTTGCCTATGCTTTTCAACCTTCCTCAAACTGGCAAAGGTTATATATTAATTGTCATCAATATATTTCCCCTTTAGCTCTACAAATATTTTTGTGTAAGGGTCATTTGTGGTTTTCTGCTGCCATCTAGTGGACAAAGCAAGTAGTATCCCCAGGCAGTAAACTAGCAGCTATCCAGTTAATTCAGTAAAGTCATGTGATAATAATATAGGTGATGCGCTGGACAGAACCGCAGCTGTTCCAGCCTAGGTTGGGTTGATGCATAAGTCATGATTTAAGACACAATTAACCGGGTAGCACATATAGAGGCCGTTTGAGTCTATAGTTTCCAAGCTGTTCAGAGAGTTATAAAGATTAGTAACTGTTATAAGGTGCAGCAGGGGTGCATTAGAGAGAACCAGTCAGGTAGTATTCAATGGTAGCTTCCATGGATTGGCTGGTGGTGCTTCTTCCCTTAGGCACTGAAACTATTGGGGGACTTCCTCTTCTTTCCAGTAACTCATAGTAACCAATCAGAGATCGACTTTTATAATTCTACTTTTCCTTAACTAAATAATGATTGGTTACTAAGGGTTACTAGATATATGTATATGATTCCGCCTGTTGATAAATCTCCCCGCTTACAAATATTGGAAGAAGTTGTTGGGTATTACATATCATTAAGTATTAAAGCTGTTGTTCAAATACCAATGAATGCTATTATTATTATACTAATTACTATTACTATTACTAATACTAATATTGTTATTTTTACATTATAGCTACATGGAAGGTAGATTGAAATACTACGGCTCAACAAAAAAAACAAAACAGAAACAAAATATTGGACATTCAGCAAAGAGTTTGTGAATGATCCAGATTTAAAATAACACTGTTGGTACTAGCGTCAGTTCAGATGATCGACCTAGTGCAGCTGAAAAGCAAAGGCAGAAATATTAGAAACAAGTCAATATTAAATAGTGCACATGTGGCATCAGATTCCTCAGTGTGCACATATTGCCATCTAGTGGTCTATTTATATAACAACACTGCAAGTTGATATCCAGGAACATGTTTCTAAATTATTAAAGTACAGTGTTACCTTGAGATATGAGTTGAATTCGTTCCGTGACTGAGCTCGTAACTCAAGACAGCTCGTATCTCAAACCAATTATCCCCATTTAAAATAATAGAAATGAAATTAATCCGTTCCGGCCCCATCTGCTCATATCTCAAATTTTAGCTTGTGTCTCAAACAAGAAATTGGTCCGAGTCGCAACTTGTATCT
>WMED01017480.1:0-12989 GCA_019650415.1 Pipa parva | reverse complement strand
TGAGTGACGTCATCTTTTTGGCAATTCGTGCCAAAAAGGTTCGCCACCCCTGCCATAGGCTATAATGGTTAATGCCAGCTTTGTAAATAGTTGAAAACAACAATATCACGGAAAATAGGCCGATTCTCCTGAATTAACTAGCTGAAATACTTTTCACCTATAGTCAATATCCTTCTTTGTTTGCACAGTAGTTAACAGGTTCAAGGCAGGCACATAATTTTACTGATTAACCCTTAGAATGAAATTTATTAAACTCGGAAAGACCGATTTTGATTGAAACTTTTCAATTTCATTTTTTGATCGAAAAGTTCCTATCTGTAAATATCAACTGAAAAATATCAATCGAATTGACAACAGCCGAGATCTACAGAGGATAAACTCGAAAAGGCTGAAATTGGCCTCTCTGAGTTTAATAAATTTCACCCTTTAGTGCTTTTTCTGACACAAGAAAGGTCTCATTTTTACAAATTGTCAGTAAATTTACAGTCTGTTAAAAGGTTGGATTTTAAACTCCTCAAAGAAATATATTCAGTCATTTCTCAAATTGTTTACACCTGATAAAATCTGTTGCACACAGTGATCTATAGTAACATTCTTTATACTCAGAATAGCAGAGACTGAGCTAGTTGTAGTGTTACATCAGCTGCCACGTGTTCTGTCCACTAACCCCACCCACTACACATGTTATGGAAATTTACAAGGCAGAAAGGCATAGTTCTGCCACATGCTTCTCTGTCAGATATAACAATACAAGCCGCAGCACCAGGATAATCACAGCGCAACTCCAATGTAGTGAATTACAGTACTCCAGACTCTAAAATTCAGCCAAAACAGAAAAAGTACCACAATACAATTTTGGATTTTTTAAAATTTTCTATATATGGTTAAACGATCACGTCTCAAAACTGAATGAAACTTGATTTGCTGTTATGAGAAACCACATCCCACATACAGTCTGTATTTAAACTCCTTCCAGCATTTTACACTAGCATTGCTACTTATTATAAAATAAATAGCATTTGCTCTTTTATGTCCACATAAGAGAGAGAAGATTGACGTTTCATCTAGAATACATGGGTAGATGTATGTGTGCTGTGCAAGCAACACCAAAACCAGTGACAGCTTTCCAGTAAGCATATGATAAACTGAAATGACAACTTTACAATGCAAAAACATTCTACCCATAACTGCAGTCAAGAAGAAGTGTTAGCTCTTTGACCAAATACATGCCTGGTATACAACTCAGCTGTAGAATCAGTGTAAACAGCTACAAAACCACATGCGGTTGCTTATTTGTCCAGCAGACATAATCAGTGAGTTAGTTATCTTCATTTTATGTATGTACGCAGCCCAGAATCAGTTTCAGATGGCAGTAACATTTGTATTTTGTCAATTGGGTAATAGCAACCAAATGAGTACTAATTATGACCGACATAAGACAAGTATTCCTCCCTGTTCTGTCTCATAACGGGATATTCATAAAAGTTTAATAAAGTTTTTCACCTAGTTAACGCTGGAGAAACAGCATTTTATTAATTGATTTCACCTATTTATAAAGCTGCTCAAAGCAAATTTTACCACCAAAAAGTGTTCACCTGCCTCAGGCTGGCTTAAACCATTGTTCCCTATGGAGTTGGTCCTGTCATTTAACCACCGTGGAAAATGTTTTCCCCTCAAAAAAGGATATTAATATTGATCTGAAATGCAAAGTGACAGTAATAGAAAAAAGCACAGCAAAGTGTGCTGATTTAAACTGAACGATATTTATAGGTAGCGAACATTTTTATACACCCTAAATAAGTACAGCGAAATGGAAACAGCAATGAACAGTGAAAT
This sequence comes from Pipa parva, assembly GCA_019650415.1. NCBI lineage: Eukaryota > Metazoa > Chordata > Amphibia > Anura > Pipidae > Pipa > Pipa parva. The sequence continues at coordinate 11,153 of WMED01017480.1, read as the reverse complement.
GGATTGAAAAGGTTTAAAATATTATTTATAAATTGCCCCAATTAATGTGTCAATATTTTGAAAATGTAAAAAAAAAAACTATAAACGACACTTTCTCTAAATTACACAAAGTACATCTTCCCCTTGTGCTAAACACAATAACTACTGGGGAAAGCAGACACACTCATCCATGCAAAATTTCATTTCAGAACAAGTTAATGCTAAGAAAAGAGCCACAGTACCAATGCTGGTCTCAGTAGTTTTCACTTGGTTTCTTCTTCCAGGGACTCCTCTCCCTCCTTTTATAAATAACACTAGTGCACCAAGTACACTAACACACCTTATACTGGGTTAAAGCAAAGCAATGCAAAAGCCCCCTTACCATACTGCTGAGTCGTTAGGACCCCACACTCCTAGCAGGCATGCAGTAACCCTGAACTGTCCAAGAGAAATGATTTTCTTAAACCAGTTGCATCAACCATTCCAAAGCCCTCCCACTTATACAGTCCCTCCTTCCTGCCTTTTTTTAGGTTGCTCCCTTCAGTTAGTGAATTCTACACTGGGTTTTTGCAGTGGTGGATAGTAAATCATGGGAAGTATATGCCCCTGATGCTTTCATAGCTCAGTACTAGCCTTCCTACATGCTCCAGCAAGTTGCACTCTTCAGGGAAAATAATGACACCTCTATAGATGTGTTCTGTACTCTCTGATTACTTGCAGTGATAACAGTCTAATTGTCCAAGAATGACTGATTATACAGGAGTGATAATGATGAAATTCATGGTATACTGTCCAGTGCAACGTTACAGAATTAATTGTGATAAAAACAAACTTTAAATAAGGATAGAAAAAGGGTTGTTCAAACATTAGTAATATATTGTAGTATTGTAGTATCTGTGTTTTATACACTGCCTTTAAAATTCCTTTAGCTGTTTTGCTGCACTTTTTGATTCTGCTAATTTATACAGGGTCATAAAAACATATTTTATGTCGTAAAAAAATTGTTACTGATAAATATTGATCATTTGAAAGCAAATCACTTTGCAGTGCTTTTCACTTATGTTCACCTTCCATTACATTTTACAGCAGCAACGGCAGAGACAGGTGAACGCTTTTTGGCTATAAAATTCACATGGGAATGTTTGGCTAAAATCATTTAAAAAAACAAACAAACACTTTCTCCAGCAATAATTATTTGGAAAACTTTTTGACTTGTATAAATAACCTCCAATATACATTATGGGTGAAATTCAATAAAATCGGAAAATCACGATTTCACTTTTCCCGAGTTTATTCCAGCGAGATCTCGGCAGTTTCTCGTGGTAAATGTCGTGAGATTTTTTTTGATCAATATTTACCAACAGAAACTTTTCGATCAAATTTTTTGATGGAAAGGTAGCCATACTACTAATTTAAAGTATGGCTACCTTTCCATTAAAAAATTCAATGATAGAAAAGTTTCGGTCGCTAAATATTGATCGAAAAAATCTTGCGATATTTACTGCGAGAAACAGCCGAGATCTCACGGGAATAAACTCGGAAAGGCAAAATCAGCCTTTTTTGAGTTTATTAAATCTCGCCCATATAATAATGTTTAGCAAATATATGAATAGAGAAAAAATATATATATCTGTAAATTTTTATTAGCATAAATTGACCCCACATAGGCAGATCCAGCCATTCTGACCAAACAACCAGATCATATAAAAATTTGATCGCCAATTGCCTGATGCTGTGGTCTATAAGATGCAAACAAATCTGCCCATGAGAGGTTCTCTTACAAGGACCAATAACAGCAAAAAAAAAAAAAAAAAAAAAAAGTAAAAAGTCCTATATGGATTGTCATAGAAGTTATTTAAATGTAGAACTTGTGAAAATGTTATCTTTGAGTTTAAATTGATACATTTTATTTCTTTCTGTCTGCTTTTATCTTTGCTGATAGGAGCCATGTTGTTAAGCAGACCTCATCCAGTCCCATTGTTTTCTATGGAGCTTTAGATAGTACATATTCAGGAAGTCTGCCCAAAAGTCACATTTTTAAAGTTAAGAATCTTAGTTATTAAACAAAATGTAGACTTTCTGGAAGAGCAAATTGATTATGTAGTAAATACATGAATTTGAGGCATTTTCATTTTTTGTGTTACAAGTCCTTATATTTGGATTTGCATGACGTTTGTTCCAATACACTAGTTGTAAAAATGTCATCTTTAAAGTAGAATTCCTGGTTTTTACTGGTTTATTTACATTTTTCTTGCTGCTGGTTGCTGCTGGTTGCAGCCAAATTTGGCTTTTGAGGCATTTCATGAATATGCTTTATCTAATGTTCCATGGGGAACCAAAGCACAAGGTGGGAGTTTGTTTAGTTAACATAAAAGATGGAAAGTGAAGCGAATGAGGACTTTCTGTAAAGCGCTGTATAATATAGTAGCTCTATATAAATAAATACAAAGAAAATAAAAAAATCAAAATAATACATATAAGGAATACAACTTCAATAATAACATTTTTTTACCATTATTATGCAGGAATAACTGCCACACCAATCAAAGTGAAATATTTTTTTCTTTTTCTGGTGACTTTTAAGTCACTCCAAATGCTTGTTTTGGGGAAAAAAGATCGATAACAATGAATATTGGTCATTGGTCAACACTTTCCCTGTTTACAATGTGAATTCCCTTCCATTATCATTCTCATTCAACAGAAAAACTAATATATATATTAGTATATAATATATATTATATATAATATGATATATTACTTTTATTCCACCAGCGTTAACAGGTCAAAATGTCTGTTTTTCCCTCTTTGATTGGTTTGACCTAATTTTTGTCACTTCCGCTGTTTACAAAGCAATCAAAAAATAGAATGTCAGATTGCAAATGCAAAAGGCTGATGATTTCAGAGACATTTTGATGTTCCTTCCTTACATATGTATGAACATGAAATAATAGTTTACTATGATTATTATTATTTAATAGTTTAATGGTGAACAGCTTTCCAGTAATGCATTATTTACTATGGGAAAGTTCTAAGGAGTAAATTGCTACATCTCCTAAGTAATTGCAAAGTAAAGTGCAAAAAGACAAGTATGACTTTGATGATGCTTTAGAGCTGCTTCCCCACTTAACCCCCGGATACAGACAGGTCATTATTATGCATGCATGATCTGGTTTTAACACAGCAGTTCATACATCCACATTAATGAACTACCCCTGTGGATAAGGAGGGGAGGGGGAGCGAAAGAATTTGTTTTATCCGTTAATTGTAAGGTTTATTAAATAGAAATTATTTTTTGGAGAGACAGGATTTCATATTCAGTTACTCCAGTCCATATGTTCTTTTAGTTGTTAAATGGTGACAATTGGTCAGAAAATAAAAATGCATCTTCACAGATACATTTAGTTAAGTCTTAATAATAGGATGACATTTACCATAGCCAGGTTCGTCTTTACCTGGTTTTATGTTCATTTGTAGGTGTCAGAATTGGCTGGCTCACTGGTAGTGTCCAGGATTACAATATTATATTATACACTAGTAATATTAATTCAGTAGTCTACATAATAGTACACTACAATTTAATGGTAACTACATTTTGGGGAATATTTATTAAGGTCATTTCGACCTTATCCCCACAATTTGATCAGTTTCTCCATTTTTCAAGAGCAGTTATCAAAGGGGTCTTTTTCGGCCAATATAGACGAGTTTTCAGACAAGAAAAATTTTAGTGCACTATCTCCATAGGGAATAATGGGTTTTCACTACCCTGAAACAAACCTTTTTGAGGGTAGGAAAAAGGTCAGAAAGGGCTTAATAGATATAGATATTGGCTATATCGATGTTTTCAACCTAAATATCCATCTTGCTGATATTTATCAAGCAGGGAAACATTTTTTACTTTTTGTAAATATTCCCTTATTAGGTTACAACACCTGAATCTGATTATTCCAAATAGACAGGACCAATAAAGCTACATATATCTTGTTAATCTAAATAATTTTGACACACAAATGCTGCCCTTCAATGAACATTCCGTAGTCTCTGTCCAACAACCACTGTTAATCTGCAGTCTGAGCCTTGGAGTTCTATAGAATATTTGTATGACATTGTATAATAGAAATCTGACAGCACTTATCTACCTTATAATAGGAAAGGATTACAAGCTTATCTATGTAAGTTGTAAGATATCAGCAAACCACACAGAAACACCAACACTTTAATTACAGAAAAGTAATCATACTGAGCGACTATTTAATAAAAGATCGGTAACACTTGAGAAAGAAAACAAATTACAGTAATTAAAGTAAACATCCTCTTGTTCTGTCCATTATTTTTATGGAACTTTTAGATAATAAATAATTATGAACTGTCCCAGAAAGGCTAATTTATGCAAGATGTCTGCTACCAGCAACGAAAAGCCAAAACAACAAATCAGGAATTTACATTCTAAAATGACATTATTACAAGTAATAAATAGGAATATCTGCAATTCCATTCCAAACAGCAATTTTTGTTTTTCTGATGTTGGCCCATTTTTATTAATGAAGCAAACTATCGCAATAAATTTCCAGGAAACACTGTAGGTATTGCACAGTAGGGTCTTGGGCAAAATGTAAAAGTAGGGCTTGTTTACAAGCCAGGTATCAGGCAGAAAGGATCAACAGAATAGGTTTGTTGCCGCAGGGCCCCCTGGTTATTGTGGGCCAAGGCAAATGCTCAGTTTGCATTCCTCCTTAAACCTGTCCCTGATCTAATGCAGGTCTGGACATTCCTGGTAATGAACTATGGGTCACTGAGTAATAAAATCTGTATCTATTAAAAATAACATACCACTTAATATCCTGTTTTCCTTTTTCTTTCTTTTGCACAGTTGGTTTTACTGCCATCTGTTTTTCTGAACATATAAACTCTGTAAAGCAGAGGTCCCCAACAGTCGGTCTGCAGATCAGGACTGGGCTGTTGGGGTTTTTCAGCCGGTCCGCGGCGCCGCTAATAGCTAGCTCTGCGGCCCTGCGCCTGGTCAGAGCACGCTCTTTGTGGATTGATAATGTTCTCTGCCGTAGCCGTGACAGCTCGCAGCTCCCGGCAGAGAACATTATGCATGACGGGGCGGGGCATCGGGCGGGTCTTAGTGATGTGGCCATCCAACACAGCATGGACGGGGTGGGGCAGCAGGCTCTCCTCACTGACTCGCCCCCGGCAGAACATGTTATTTGGGGCGTGCCGGGGCGGGGCAGCAGACTGGTCTCATTGACGCGGCTCCCGGTACCGGTATACAGCAGCAGTGCGCACTAAGCTCCACCCCTCCATAACCTGGCCCCCATATGACCAAAGCTCCGCACCTGCCCCACCACCACCCCACTGGGCCATGGAAAACTGGTCTTGCTTAAAGCCGGTCCCTGGTGCAAAAAAGGTTGGGGACCTCTGCTTTAAAGCATAACTTACCTAAACAACATATACACAAATAGCCTCATGTTGGTGGTTAAGCTACTTATGTTTTGCTTTCCATTTGAATGCAATACATATTAAAGTGCCTGCTGATTTTTTATGAGTGCTAAATGAGGACATATCTGGATTTTTCATGTTTTATTACGTTTTTATTTTCATTGTCATTTTTAATATTTTAAGCATCAATTCAGCATTAATATTTGTGCATCTACATAAATATTCAGGTGGTAGTGATATTACCATATTACCCATATTATATATATTAGCATACTTACTAGCATTCCTAACATTTGACATGAGCAATATTATAATGCATATGTGTATGATCCTAAGCCTGCTAATAAGTAGCAACTAGCAAGCCAGATTTACCTTCTATACTGGCAATTTCCAGTAGCAATGCATTGCTAGCTAAGTCATGTAAACCAAAGTCAATTCAAACTGATTCACCAACTCAGCTTGACCTGACTAAAATTCAGCTCTGGACTAAACTACATAAGGCCAACTTCACCAAAATAATAATAATACAGGGAAATGACAAGAGAGGACAAAGTCACCAACTTAACTTTTCATAATGGATAAGAATAAAGGTTGCCTACAGACTGGGTCATTCATTAAAGTCCGAATTCGACTGTCGAATTCTCAAACAGTGGATTCCCATAGCAAATCCGCAACTGTGACAATTCTCCCATTGTAAAGTTGCAACTGCAACATTTTTAAAGTTTCGACTGTGACAATATTTCCATGGTAAAGTTGCAACTGAGACAATATTCTTGTTATAAACCTGCAACTGCGACAGTAGCAGTCTATTTTCACTGTATTTAGCTGGTGAATTCTCACCATTATGAGACATCGGACTTTAGAGAATAACCCCCTTAGTCTCTTCTGGGTTAGGGCAGCAGATCTACAATGTTCATAGTCAGAACTGCATTAATAACTCCAGTTTAGATTGAATCAGAATAATTACTAAATTTGTGTAGTTATGATTCACAATAGAATACAAAGATGAAATTTATTAAACTCGGAAATGCCGTTTGCGCTTTTCCGAGTTTAATAACTCGAGAGAATGATTTGAAGTTTCTCCCTGTAAGTATTGCGAGATTTGCCTCGTGCGATACTTGCCATGACAAACTTTTTAAATTAAATATATTCATGGAAAGGTAGCTTTATTGTATGGCTACCTTTCCATGGATATATTTAATAAAAAAAGTTTCTCACGGTAAGTATCGCACAAGTCAAATCTCGAGATGCTTACTGGGAGAAACTTCAAATCATTCTCCCGATTAAACTCGAAAAAGCATTTAATAAATTTCGCCTAAAGGGCGATATTTTTCTAAAGGCAAAATGCTTGCGTTGCACGATAGAATCTAAAAGTGATTCCGCTGTTGCTGAATAAAAATCATGCACAGCTGCAAACACATATGGCCAAATGTGCCTAAGAAGGTGTTTTCTTCAACACTGAAAAGTGCTCGAGGGACAGATCTGTTAAATTTGAAGGTGGCTGTTATGCTCTCTCACTAGAGGTTAGTCCAAAAAAAAAAAAAAATTATATAAGTTAAGATAGAGTATTCTTGTTAGTCCACAGATGCAAAATAATTTGTATTGCAATACTTGGTGATACTCTTTTTATTGATCTAACAGTCGTTTTAAATAGACAAGCTTTCGAGAGGTCCATACTCCCTTTATCAAGTCACAAGTAATACTTGAGTTGAGTTAAGAAAATATTATACTAGAATAAACAGACTGTTGGAGCAGTCAATGCAGTACTCATATACTATATATATGAGAATGTAGAGGATTATAAAACTTACTTTTTACTATGTGAAATGTGTTATACAATAATATCCCGAGATATACTCTTATTGGATGCATCAAATGATGGGGGCTGATCTCTCAACAGCCTGAACAGGTGCACAGGGAACACAAAGATCCTCAACTATACTCCAACCCACTTATCCCTTTGCTTAACCCATTGGATGGAAATAGAGAATTATCCGGAGTCCAAAAACCCCATTGAGAATAGGATTTGCTCATATCCCAAAATGGTTAGATATTTCCATAATCTACTATCTTATTCTATAGGCTTTGGCAAATTTCCTATAAAGAATATTGTCCTGAACTTGGATTTTCAGAAAGGTATCAGGCCATGTCACTCATCTCCTCTGTACCCTTTGACTGTTTACTTATGAGATGGTGTGAAAACTTTTTTTTTTGTTTAAAGAAATGGAATCTTCTGGTAGTGTATGGTCCTTCATGCCACATGCTACCATGACAAAGATGGTTTTGCCTGGGATTTTCCTCAGCTGAAAATGTCAGTGTTATATTTTTGCTTCTAGGCACTTTTTCATGAAGTTAAATGCTTTCTTTACTGCATTTTTTTCATCATTTTTCATGCTAGACAAAGCTATATCACAAATTAACTGTTTAATGTTACAGTATCTATCCCAGGGTAGCCATAATCTTCCACAGCTGGATATCCTTAGCTCATTCAAATATAAATACAAAATCATCTTCAAAAAATAATGTGAATTCTCTATCCAGTTAACTTTAATTAAAGCAAATCTAGCACGCACACTTTTGTCAATAAATAAACTATTTGTAAAGCAATTTATCAGATATTCCTGTAAATGTTACAAGACATTTTATAATCTTGTAAAAATATATGTTTATAAAACTGATATTTTAAGTATATATGTATCTTTATCGAAAGTGCTCGAAAAGCAGTCTGTGTCTTTGGGAGACAATTTTAAAATCTGTTTCTAAGATGATAGTGTCCATAACTGCTCCATATCCAAAACATCAATATGGAAATATCACAAAGAATGTCAAGAAGAGAACTAGAATTCTGCTTGATTTGATACAAGTCAAATCTCCATAATTTAGTAGGTTATTTGTTTGCATGTAAAAAAGTGCCCATCTTTTCTCTCGATGGGGGTAATTCAGGAAAGAGTGAACTTACCTGGCGATCCTTCGATTCACCTCGCCGTGACTGATAAGCGCTCCCTGCTCTCCTGCATGCGGAGATCAGCGAACACTTTAAAGGTACTTCGGCTCAGCGAGGCAACTCGAGTGGTCACGAGGTGAGCGAAGTACCTTTAAAGTGTTCGCTGATCTCCGCGTGCAGAACAGGGAGTGCATACCAGTCACGGCGAGGTGAATCGAAGGATCGCCAGGTAAGTTTTGGCTTTCCTGAATTATCCCCCATATCTTCGAGATCCTGCTTGCTGTAACTGCATATGCTGTTTTTACTGGAATAACTCCATAATCTGTACTATTTTTCTGGTACTTGGGTTTGTCATTCAGATACTGATGCAGCCAAAGCCCTTAGAAGATCAAGAACCAGAGAAACTTGAGATGCTAGTTTTGAGGAAACTCATAATCCTAATGCCCAGAATGATCATGACACTATTTTTAAAGAAGTGGATAACTTACTACTCCAGGTCCTTTATGACTACCTTAACAGCAAGGATAGGGTAAAAGGCTTTTAAACCTCCAATGGCCAAGAATTAGGTGTTCCTAAAAAAAACTTCTGAAAGGGACCATACAACCATGGATCCATAGCATCTATCATGCCCTTATCTCATTTACCTTTTATCTCTTTACTTTGGCAATATGTTAATTGACATGGAAAGTATGAAATTTGCTGGCTAGGGCCAGTATATATTAGTGACTATTCATTTTTGATTGCATATGTATCCTTGCACTGAATTATCCAATGGAGTATGTTCCAAATATTGTAATATACATGTGGGCAGGCACTGAGCACCCAGGTCTACTAGTCCTGCAACTCTGCTGAAATTCAGCCCTGGTATGACTGATTATTACAGGTATATTGCAATGTTTCACAGGTGCAAATGGATATAAAAAGTAAAAGTAAAATAAATACATACAGTGAGGTAGAAAACTGTGGCAGTAATACACTGCCTTCCAGAATAAGGAAAGCGTGAACCAACACTGGAAATTTTCTACTTATACTAAGGAAGAGGAAGGACTACAGCTAGTTATTAGAAACAGGATGTTGCGCATGGACAGTACATGCTGACTTTAAATTACTATAAAAATGTTTTTAAAAAATGCCACTTTTGCCAAAAACAGTAAATCTACTTGCTGTATGTGTAAAATGACAAAAAGAACATTATGACAGAGAAAAACTAAAGTGGATTATACCTGTGCTGTTTGAAATTAAAATGAATACGTGCCTAGTTACATAACCCTGCATGTGGTTAACAAAAAATAACTGACATTGTCATAAAAAAACAATAACTGAAATAAGCAAAACTTTACCATCATAACAAAATAATAAGCACTATAAGATTAAAAACTGGGAAAGGTAGATTCTTCTCTTCTTTTTATTTATTTTCTTTCTCTTCTTAATCCTAAATTGTTCTTTATTCATATAAAGTTGTTCTTTAATCCTTTATTGTTCTTTATTGCATATTTATACATTTTGCATAATGGTATTTTTGGTGATATGCTTTTGTTTAAACGTTAAGATCTATAACGTGAATACGAAAGAGGGAAAAAGAGCAGAAAATTGAGAAGATAATGACTTGTTATGCTTTCATTGAAAGATAAAGATTTATTTATTTATCAAGCTTTTTGATGATTTTTACAGGCGCAAAAACAATCTATTTATGCCAGGAACTGTAAGTACAAGGGGGCATCCTCTACGTTTAGAGGAAAGAAAGTTTCTGCATCAATATAGAAGGGTTCTTTTTTTACTGTAAGAACAGTGAGATTATGGAACCCTCTGTCTGAGGAAGTTGTCATGGTTAATTCCATTAAGGAGTTCAAAACTGGTTTGAATGCTTTCCTTCAGCGTAAGGTACAAAAAAAAAAATCAAATGCACACCAGGGACGAAATTTATTAAAATAGAAAATATCTTCATATCAAAATTCGATCAAAATCTGCTAGCCTGTTAATTCTATGGAAAAATCCATAATATCGTTAAAATTCAATATCGTAATATTTTCGCGATATCAATATTGCTATATCAATACCGGCGGGTAACATAGATATCGTAATATCGGTAAAATTCGCCTGGTATTGCGATATCAGTAATATCAATATCACAATATAGATATTTTTTATTTTAATAAATTTCGCCCCAGAGGAGTAAATGTGTGGATACTATGTGGCCTATGGTTTAAAATAGCATTACACAAGTAAATCCATGCAAAAATCTCACCTTTTTTCCTTGTGTTGAAAACGTAACTGAAGAATGGATAAGAAAATGGATAGAGCTCATCTTCCTACTGCATTGCCAGTCCAGTGGTGTAAATATATTGAAGAAAGCCCTGCTGGAGATTTTGCAAAGGGCCCCATCTCACAGCAGTGCCACCCTTGAACCCCCCCTGATTTAGCCCAGGGAGGGGAATTGATCTTTACTGCAGCCCCTGTAGTTACAATTGCACAGACCTTTATTAACTACAGTCTTTTATGTTCACAGAGAAACTGAAAGTCAAGAGGAGATTGCAGGTGGTGGGTAAGCAATCCTACATACTTTATAATCCCATACTTTCTATCCTTAGTGATAGCTGCCTGAAATACAGATACTGTCTGTGTACACGTCTCACAGTCCACTCTACAGCTTATATGGTACATACTGTATGTCCCTGTATCATTCTGTATGGATTAAATGTGATGGTAGTAACCCAAAATGTTTATTTGCTCATACACTGATGTTTTTTTTCCCTGACGAAGCTATTTCACGATAAGGCGAAACGCGTAG
>WMED01017479.1:0-12989 GCA_019650415.1 Pipa parva | reverse complement strand
CAATGGTGAATTAGCCCATTATTCTTTATTTAATCTTTATTCCTCTTGTCGTTCTAACTGCCAAGTCAGTACACATAGTGCTGGTTTTCACAAAGATAGAACGGATAAAATCCCTCGTTCAATGAGTGGGTTCCATGTCTCAGCTGTGCTTTGTATATGATCCGCTACAGAGTAAGAACTCCCAATAAATGGTTATAATAGTGTAATATTTAAAACCCCTTTAATAAAAATCAAATATTTACACTCACATGAAATGTTAAAATAATGAGCTCATCAGAAATATTTCCTTCCTATGCGTTTCGCCTATTCAGGCTTCATCAGGGAAATTGGTAAGATATCAGAAGTAGTGCAGCTAATCTGTTAGTGTGGGAACTTGCTATTTAAGTCTTTATACAGGAAGTGACATCATAATTGAATTCACAACCAAGTTTGGTGCATCCTATATGGTTTAGAATTCCCATATGTACTGTCCAGGAAGAATGGGGTTAAGAGACCTTTGTTGTTTTAATGGAGGATCTAAGTGTTTTACTTATTCCCAAAGTAAATGTACATTTTCATTAACCTGACAAACAGGAAGTTGTCAAATGACGTAACTTCCTGTTCTCAGTGGTTTTGTGGTTTGGAACACATCCATTCTAAAGGCAGAAAAATGAAGTCGTCAAATGACATCACTTCCTGTTCTCAGTAACATAAACAGGAAGTTGTCGTAGGAAATCACTTCCAGCTCTTAGTGTCCTGAAAGCCATGTATTTCCACTCAGTGACTATGCAGAAATAAGGTCACTATATGAGAATGCCTAATTGGGGATTCAAACTTCTATGAGTACTCACAATAATTAAATACGTGGCTACTTCTGAATTGTATCACATCATCAATAAACTCTAGTGACCCCATGCCATTGGCAGCCATGCATGCCCAAGCCATCACATTGCCTTTCAGATGATGTGGTATGCTTTGGATCTGGAGCAGTATTACACCTTCGCCATACTTTTTCTTTCCATCATTCTGGTTGAGGTTGATCTTGATTTTTTCTGTCCAAAGAATGTTCTTTCAGAACTGTGCTGGTTTTTTTTTTAGCAAAGTCCAGTCTAACCTTTTTATTCTTGAGGCTTATGAGTGGCTTGCACTGCCTCTGTATTTACTTTCATGCAGTCTACTCTTTATGGTAGATTTGGATATTGATGTGCCTACATCCTGGAGAGTGTTGTTCACTTGGTTGGCTGTTGTGAAGGGGGTTTCCCTTCATCATGGAAATTATTCTGTTATCACTCATCACTGTTGTCTTCTGTGGGTGTCCAGGTCTTTGTGCATTGATGAGTTCACCAATGCTTTTTCTTTCTTTCTCAGGATGTACCAAATTGTAGATTTTGCTTGTTTCACCTGTATGGAGAGCTCTTTTGACCACATGTTTGCTTCACAGCAAAATCTTCCAAATACAAGCACCACACCTCAAATCAACTCCAGGCCTTTTATCTGCTTAATTGAGAATGACATAATGAAGGAATTGCTCACACCTGCCCATGAAACAGCCTTTAAGTAAACTGTCCAGTTACTTTCGGTCCCTTTAATAACAGGGTGGCACATGTTAAGGAGCTGAAACTCCTAAACCCTTTCTCCACTTTTAATGTGAATACCCTCAAATGAAAGCTGAAAGTCTGGACATTATGTCCATTATATAACTATAGCTTGGATATGTTTCAGTAAACAGGTAAACAAAATTTGTGTCAGTGTCCAAATATATATGGACCCAACTATACTTGTCCCGTCATGTAATCCCCCACAGACTCAATGGTGTTGAGTATCAGGATTCTGAGAGGGGCATACCTTCTCTTCCAGGGCCCCTTGTTTTTCATTATGCTGAAGATAGTTCTTAATGCACATTAGCTTTTTCCTGTAGCAGAATATATTAGAAGACAGTCACATGGCTCCATGATGGTACTACATGATGAATAGTTATCTGCCTATATATTTTGAGGACACCATTAATCCTGACCAAAGCCCCAACTTAATTTGCTGAAATGCAGCCAAACTTGCAAGTTACCTCTACAGTGCTTTTCTGTTGCCTGCAAAAACTAATTACTGCACTACTCTCCAGCAACAAAGTGCCATCTGTTACAGCTAAAGATTTAAATTTGTGACTCCTCAGTCCAGCTGCTGAAATGTTTCTGCACTCCAATTCCATTGTTTTCATGCATAGTTGTTCTTGTTTCCATGATAAAAGGAAGGTTTATTGGCTGCAGTTCTTCCAGTAAGACCATATCTGGGCAGATTTTTCTGAACAGTAGATGGAAGTCCCTGGATCCCCTCTGATTTCTGCCATTTCTGAGCTGATGGCACTGCTGGACAAGCAAGCATGATGTTTCCTTCATCTGCCGAACTCTGCATCTACAGTGTAGACTACCATTTGGAAACAACTCAAAAAGCTATTAGAAGACTTGTATCGTCTCCTCCCAAATGTGCATTTTAGGCATCCCAGATGAGTTTATCCCATAATGTTGTATGGTGTTTGCTTCATGTGTATTGATGTGAACAAAAGACCAAATATAACATGTTAAAGATTCAGTAAGCTGCAATTAAGTCTTAGGCATGCAGACAAATCTCAGAGTGTTAATGTGCAGATAACATTATCTGTTTGTTTGCAAGTAGTTAGAAATACTGTGCAGGTGCATCTGACTTGCACTGAATAAAGGGTATGAGGACTAATACTAGGATCTTATGCAGTGCAACATGCCCATTACTGGGGTCCTTCAAGTGCAATCGTTGCAATATTAGGAGTCTATGCAGGGCTACATGACCACTCGCTGTGCAGTGTATCCTGGGAAACTACTGTCATTGCAGTGTAAGCAGTTTAGTAGCAGAGTCTATAAAGTCCTACATATTCTCCTGCTTATAGCTGTACATAGCTTTGTCTCTTCACAATGCTGCTGTGTACTTGTGTCAGAATACTACAGTTTGCTGTATATTATAGTCCCCAAACAGATTGAAAATATGGTTACAGGCGGTCACTACTTTTTTGATGCATGCAATGATTCTGGATGAGAGTCAGAGCAAGTAACTCGCATGTACCCTGTAGTCTCTTTAGAACATACAAGCTATTATTTGAAATAGACAATATATGGATTACTTATGGATTTAGAAGAATAAAAGCTGTGTGTGGCTGTAACAGACATAGTAAATGTGTTACTATTATTTATGAACAAACCCCAAAATTGTTTTCTCCTCATGAAACCAAATCTATCTTCTCGTTATGCACATTACTGATCAGAGAGCTGGATTCCAATCAGTGACAGACATTTCTCTCTGTGACTGACAAGAAGATTGATCTGGCATCAAGGGATTCATATTAAGACCACAAAAACATTAAGAGATTGTAAAAATTAAGAAATAACATTTTAGATATACAGAAAGCATTGCTATAAAAAAATTTCGCTTGGCTGAGACATTGATTAAATGTGCGATGGCTGTATTCTCTATGTACTGCAATCTTTACAGTCATTTCAGATATCAGCATGCATGAATCATATGGCTGTTATAAGGAAACCTGTGAGTGGTGAACTTATTACAGATTATAAAATTGTCCTTTGGCTGACCTTGTAGGAAAAAGAAGAGTCACAGAATTTGCTTTCACGTGCATTGTTTTGCGATGGTGACAGTATTATTTCAAATCCCAGTTTACGGAAAGCACACAGATGGAAAAGCTGTATGCAGTATAAACATGAAAGCTGCATACTGTGCACTACTCAGATCACATTTGTATATAGGGAAATTGATATGACATTAGGATTCTAAAATCCCATTTAGCTTTCAACTCATCATTCATCATCATTTACAGCATAAACAGAGGTATATAATACCACTGCTGGCTGCCATACTATTCAATGGCTTTCAACTCAGACATGAATAAAACACTAGAAATTTTCTAATTCTGCAGCTATGAACTATATGACTCATGTTACTTTTATGGACTAAATATGCACAACTATGATTTTACTGGAGTGTGCAAGTGTGCAACCAGGAGCCAATAGGAACATGTTAACATGTTAAAGAAAAGAGAATGCAATTCAGGTGGCACCCAGAGTGCCCCAATCAGCCCCCATAACAAAATATAGACTGCCCTATTACGCCAACAGGGGTCCCAAAGATCAGGTTCCGCTATTAGTAGTGCAGTACCTGCTCTGCTAACAGATTCCCTTTAAGTGGTAGCCTCAGATTAAATGAATAGACTACAGGCTGTATTAGCTCATGAACATTTTAATACACTGATTGGTTGAAGTTTTATTCTGGTCCTCCCAACAAACACTTCAGATAAAGCTGTTATAATGATGGCTCACACAGGGTTTGAAATCTATTTTATTTAAATGCAACACACTCCTTGCCATAGATGTCATACATGGCCAAGAATGTACTAAAACTAATAGGAAGCTGAGTGAGGCAATTCATTACTAACACTTTCCTTCAGAAAAGTAGCAACAATGAAACCTCCCATATTCCATCATCCTTACATGAAATGATGATGCCAGAAAGATGACTAAGGTCGGTGATGAGTAATATAAGAGGGAATTGAAGATTAAAGATCACTGCTGTAATATAGGTTTCCAACCAATGTTAAACTTGCTCATCACTCTTCCCATTCCTTTCTTTTAATAATTGATAAAAAAAATTCCAACCCAACAGCCAGATTAAAACTGCTTATTTCTCTAGAGTACTGCAGTAAAAAACTAGATGTTCTGGCATAATTTTTCTGCATCTCCATTGTGCTAACACTGGATACAGCCAATAAACTTTCACCGGGGAGAAAAATCCTGGGTTATGCTTTGGTCAGATATCACAAGTTAGTGGACGGTCTGTTATTAATTATTTGGTTGAGCATAAGCCAGAAAACACAGCTGCCCTTCACTGTTGATTCCTTAATGCAGTGTTGTAGTATCATAACAAACAACCCCCAGATGCATATAACAAAATATCTCAGTGACTTGGAAACACATTTCTAATGTCAACAGATGAGTCCATCACAGACCTCCCACTGGGAGTTGACTGGGCAAATTTATCGGTATATGAGATGCTTTAAAAGTAGCACAGAATATCTGCTCCAACGCCATGTCATATGCTTAATGTAACAAAAACAGTTGTGTGCAGATATCCTTACATAAAATAATAAAAACTTAGACCATCTCATACTATTCTTTCTAATACGATACTCTAATTAGAGGACGAAGCTCAGAAGTGTTATAATTATACATGTGATTGAACCACCCCTATTACCATAAGTCATATCTGTTTTGCCTTCAAGAACAAGACCAATCCCAGCCTCATGGAGTATGTGTGCCCTTTAAAGTGATTCAGTTGCGTTCATTGTGCAAGGGATATCACATTTTTTATAGAACCCAGTTCACAATCATCATGTTGCTATTGACCAGAGACTTGTTAGCCAAGTTTAGTAATTAACTCTTGTGATACTAAAACTGGTTCATTATTATATATTTTTTTTATTATCACACATCTAACACTATACAATGCTCTATAAAATAAGTCTTCTTTCAGAAAGACATCAAGTAAATACATGCCTCAGGACAGACTGACTAAATAAAAAGAGTTGTGGAAATGACACATACCTTTTCTTTTCCTAGCACCTTTAGATGCTCCAGAATTTGTCCTATTAGTGTGTCACAGAGTCGGTTAATTTCCGCCAAAAACTTCAAGTCTCCGCCATAAAGATTATCATTCAAATCAACTGAAAAGGAGAAAAATAACTCCATCATCAAACCATCCTTGGGAAAACTGGTAATTTTAATGACACATGCCCAATAAATTAGGTCTGCTACAGTGCTACAATCTTTTAGGATTAACTCAGGAATATTATTCCCATGGAATATCAAAATAGCCAAGGGTGCAACTCTCATGATGCAACTACAGTTTCATTTTTTTTCCCCTCAGGGAGCACCACCATAGGAGCAGTAGGAGGAATATTTGGATATTAAAAACCCTTTAAACTAAGATGCCTGAATTACATTTTTATACTGTGTTAGTCATGCTTGTAAATGAAATAGCTTATAATAATTGCATATATTTTAGAAAACTCCTATGTTGATTATAATTTTTGGTGAATCTGCAGCTAATGAAACAGACACAATACAAAGTCCAATCAGATGTAGACAAACTGATCTTCCAGGGCTAAATGGCTGGACTTACAAAACTGAAAATTTCTAAGGACAAACTAAAACAGTGGTGGCAAACCTAAGGCACTCTAATCTTCTGTCCCACTCAGGACTATCACGGTCAGCCAATCTGCACAGGAAGTTAAAGGTAATGCTTTGGAGAGACTGCTATAGCCCTAAGTGCTACAGTAGATAGAGAGCCAACACAGAGGAAAGGTGAGCAGAGACAAGGGAAAGGCACACAAAAACAGCAACCCCCTCCTTCAGAGGAGAGCACATTAAGGATTATGAAAGGAGGGATGGGGAGTTGTGGGGGCAGCACAGTATGGAAAGTGGGGCAGCACAGTATGGGAAATAAGGAGGTTGAGGCACCACAATATGGAGAAATTGTGGGTGAGAGGAAGGAACTTAAAAGTGTAAGTAAACCCTGTATATAAATAAAGCTCTATTTACCTACTGTCAAGCAATAAATCAATTAAGAAATTCCTGAATTACCTCTTAACTCTGCAGAGCTCAATATCCCTCTGCAACTGCATTGTCTCAGTGAAGGTTTCCTGCTATGGGCAGTATAGAGTTAAAGACACGCCACCTCCTCTAACTGACTTTTCGACAGTACAGGTTGTGGAACAGCTCTTATCTGCGGGGCGGGGCTTTTCTATGCATGCTCAGAGCTATAAACAGGCTTTTCAGATAGGAGAGGGGGAGGAGAGATCATGTCTCTCTGTATAGCTTGTGAAATCACCCAAGGGGCTGGGTTTATTGGCACTGCTCAGGAAGAGTCTGTACACAGAATGGGAGGGGGAGCAGGGCTGTTTGATTAAGAGGTGAGAACTTCTGATCCCAAAATCGTTTTTATATTTTAATGTTTAGGTTTATACTTTATAAATGTAAAATATATGTATAGTTTTGTCCATAACTTTACTTACACTTTAAAAATTGCAGAGCTACACACTACCTTGCACCACCATAAAGCCTCAGTATTAAGGTTAAATTGGCATGTTGGCACTTTGTGATAAATTAATGGGTTTTGGGTTGCAGTTTGGGCACTCATTCTTTAAAAGGTTCACCACCACAGATCTAAGAGCGAACAATGATTAAAATGAACTTTAGTGTTCATATACCTATATTATAAACCTTGCTCATAATGGTGATTTAGTGTCTCTTAATCAGACAGACTTGGAGCCTACTGAAAAATGTAAAGTATCTTGCAAATCTTTGCTGAACTACAGAAGCAAATCATACCACAACTGTCACAAGATAACCTCCTGAAACAGTAGTTTCATAGTTTGCAGACTTCAAACACATGGCTCACATTGTACTAGAAGCCAGACATAGGCAGGGCTGGAGCACAAGTTAACAGACAGGGACAGGGGAATTGGCAATGTAAACAGGCTCATGTGAAATGGTTATGATAATTGTACACATGCCCCAGGCAGTGCTAGTTTTATCGTAATGTAAATTAGGCAGTTGCCCTGGGCCCCAATACCTAGGGGGCGTAGTGCTGACAGACCCATGCTGAGAAAAACACCAGCATATGGAATTTAGCAGATGGTTCAGTCCAAGGCAAAATTAAGTTAAGAGTTACACCCAGTTCTGACATTTATCTGGCACTAATAACATGTATATCACATTGTATAAAAAAAAAATCAGGTGCACTAAAAAGTTTATGGTAGTGCTATACCAGCTTTATTACCAAATTGTGTGTGGATTATCTTATTTCCACAAGTTCTATCCACTGAAAAAAAACAGTTCATGGAGCTCTGTCAATCCCATAATAAACTGGTAAAAACAACAGTATTTGTCCCATGTGTGACAACAGAATGTGCCTGCCTTATTTAATACACGTTACTGTATCCCTAAATGCAAGGAAGAAAGTACAGCAGTATTCACTATATTCCTTACATAAATACTTTGCAATTATTATTGTAGCAAAGATACAATGCTGCTTTACAATTTCTTTAAAAAGGACACTAAACCCACCATATAATTAAAGTTCATCATATGAATATACATATGTAAGCTCAATGCAAACGGATGTATATTGGTAATAAAGTGATAAATATTCTAATTTCCCTTAAACCAGTTAACCTGGCCTCTTTGTAGGGTGCACTTGCTTAGTTCTTATTGGATTTTGCATTTTCTCTGTTCAATTAGCTGCAGGTGCAATCAACAGTCAGCACAACTGGTGATTAATTGTAAAATACAAGATATAAGCTAATGTTGTCGTCATTAAGACTATATAACAATAAGCCTGAACGAAATGATGTCTATCCAAGCTCAGATATACACATGCACATATAGATCATATATCAAATCAAAAACAGTAGAATAGATAGATGCGTCATTACTGCTATTAGTCAAATGGAATTTAGTAATCTAATAGACTGTCAGAAGAAGTTAAGTCTTGCAGTTTTGCATTGTAAGTTGGGGTAACATCTGTCAGGTGGCAAATGGTTAAACAAGCTTATGTACGAAATAAGTAGAATCCTTGAGTATCTTCATTGCTCTGATCGGGCAGCATGATAGATGAAGATCTTGCATTGATAGAAGTGAGCTTTCAATTATTTTTCTGCAGTTTTCACCACTTTTTGGCATCTTCTCTATTGAGATGCAGTTTCCATATCAAACTGTGATGCTAGTAATCCGAATACTTTCTATAGTGTCTCTGAAGAATGTCATATCATAAGGGGCGGCAGGAGAAAGATTAGCTCTTTTTATTCTTCAGAGAAAATAAAGACATCGTTGAGCTTTTCTCACAAAGAACGTGGTATTTGTAGACCAATTTAGGTTATCATTTATATGCACCACAAGAACTCTGATGTCTTTTACTGACTCTACAGAACCCAATCCATTTATAGCAATTGGAATGTGTATCTAGTGCTTCTTTCTGAAGTCAACAGAGAAAGATTGTTGTTTTTACACAAGGCAACAAGTTGGCTCACCTGCTACTGTATGCGGATTCATCATCATTGCCGATTACACCTACTACAGTTCTATCATCTGCTAAGTTTATGATGTTATTTGAGGTATATTTAGCAGTACAGTTATGTGTCATCAATATGAACATTTATAGGGCTTAAAACAGAGCACTGGAGGACTCCAATATTCACACAATCATAGTTGAACTTTTTTGGTCTTTAAGTAAGAAAGTAAAAAAAAAAATTTCTAATACCCAGTGAGCTAATATTCTTCCATGAGGATGTGTGTCAGCTGGTTAGCACATGCTTTAAGAAAAAGACCTGGTATACTGTCAGTACCTGAAGCTTTTCCTTGTTTTATGTGAAGTTCTTTATCAGCTGGGTCTAGCTAAAGCACTTCAGTTGAATATAAGGAGGTCTTCATTGCTGAGATGGCATTGTTCTCCTCAAATAGACTGGAGTATGTGTTAAGTATGAAGTAGTGGTATTAGTTTTGTAATCTTTAGGTGGCTTATGGTTTGAATGCCTTGCCACAATCTCCTGAGAGAGACACTGACATTTCTGTCCATAAGAACACTTTGCTACTCTCACACCTTTATTCAAAATGGGGCTGTCAGACCTAAGATAAAATAGGTCTCCAGAATTAAAAGCACGATAGTATGGATTCAGTGCGTGTAATTCTATTTCAAGGCCATATTAAAGATCTTTTCCAGAATCCATGCCATTTTTCTAAACTATTTCAGTTAGACAGCATGAATATGTATTAATATATATTTCACTGATGAAATAATAAAAAGTATAAATCTGAATATAAACAAATTCAAAACCAGCTTCCTTTTTCCACTGAGAGAATCATTTCTTTGGTGCCTTAAAAGAGCAGGAAAATTCTAAAGTACAAGTACTTTTCAATTCACTGCAGCCATTGCCCAGAGCAGCCATTGCCCAGAGCAGCCATTGTCCACACATAAGTTAGCTTGCACTCATTTTCTAAAAATACATTTCTAGTTCTACATTTAAATTTCTTTTCATTTGAGATACTTCAGTTTCAAATTTCTGAAAATTATTCATGACACTTGAATATGTATCTATCATTTGACTTGTGACTGAAAGCAATAACGATTGATTGACCGGTGGGTAATTTGTTTATGCAGCAAATCAAAGAGGTCAGCAATGAGAGGGGAGATCAGTAAGCACAATATAATTAAAGTCAATACACTGGCTTTTGCAAGTAGTGCTTAGGAATGACTACAATTTCAATTGAATGAGAACCTGCATATTTCAAGTCTTCCCTACTTCATAAATCATCAACCATTAATTGCATGTGCCTCTATATATTGTTAGCACAGCAGAACACTAAATATCCATACATTAAGAAAGCCATTTTTGCTTATCTTATCTTTCCACATAATTGATAATCTCTAAATCTACCCATTCCATCTATGAAATATTTAATGAATTTGCCTTTTCTCATACATTAGATACTCTTGTACCTAGCTACTCCTCATCCTCTGTTTATTCTGGCTTTGGAGATCACAAATCAATAAATTATTTTTGAATCCACACATCTCATGAAAACATTTCTTAATAGGTGGATTCAATTTTAAACTAATCTCCTCTAACTCATTATCTATATGGCTTTACCTTGCATCCTACGTTTCCTAGTGAAAGGCTAAGCTGTTTAAAGTGTAAGTAAAGTTATTGACCAAACTGTACATATATATTATATTTATAATGTAGAAACCTAAATTTAAACACTGAAAAGTAAAAACAATTTTGTAATTTTCAGTTCTCACTTCTTAATCCTGCTGCCTGTCTCCCCTGCATTAATATGTACTTGCATTTCCTGCATAGTGCCCAGAAGTCACCTCCCCCTAATGAGGTCACACAATGACTCATTCTGCTAGTGCATGTTTAGTAATATGATACTTTCCTTTCACTGCTACAAGCCCTGAAGCACTGAATTCCGACTAGGAAGGAGTCAGTTTTTATGGTTTCACAGCAATCTACAGAATATACATTAAAACATCTAAAATCTACACATTTGTTACTATCACACTTATATGGCTCCCTGAGATCTCTCATCATACACCATACTTACATTGGAGAATTAGATCTTTAAACTACATCCCCATTAAGTGGTACAATCTATGTAAAAATGATTGCGGCAAGGATGCTCCTCACCTTTGTCAACATGGTATAGATAACTTTCTTGGCTTAAAGCTGCAAGAAGATGCAAAACACTGGTGTAAATGCGAACTTTATCATCGCTGTTATCTTCCCAGGTATAATCCTCTATGACATTGAGAAGGCCCCGTACAAGAAAAAGAACTCCTTGTTCAGGGTGATCCTACAAGGAAAGAAGCACTGCATGATGAATTTGTTTGATACAGTTCAGACAATCCAAGCAAATAGAAACGTCAAAGCGAAAGATCGGGCTTCAATAAATCTATTCAAAATTCCCAAAGTGCACTCACAGACAGACATTTTCCCAAATCATTGTATTCAAAAAATAAAATATGGCTTTGCTTATTCTTTATATGAAAGGTAGGTGAAGCTGTACACTATTTTATGAGTTTACTACCCACCGCCCTTGCGCTGTGCACAGGGTAGAAGTAGACATGCAGTTAAATAGTGGGCAACTATGTTCATTAATATTAGAGATTCTTTCAGGGCAGGCTTGCTTTTTATCTAAACATTTCTTAACATGAGTTTGGTTGCATTTCCAAGCCACGACTTTTCCACGTCTCTCATAAGCAGATTATAACAGCCTTTATAGTTATGTGGGTAAAGATATGTATATATAAACAGACATATATTGAATGGGCTGCGCTGACGTAAGACATGGAAGTGTCCTTATTTACTGATACTCTCAGGAGACTGAAACTTACAGGAACGACCAATAACGTGGAGAAGAAGTTTGCTAGGAATTCCAAGAGATAGGCTTCCGAGGATCGCACCTTTCCATCTATATTTATGGTTTTTGGGACATCTGGAATGAGGCTGACTGCAGCTTTAAAGAAAGCATCCGCTACAAATAGTAAGATGAAAAAAAATGTATTGATACATTTACTGAATTTCTCCGATATCTTCAGATTATCACATAATTAAATCACAGACATCTCCAAGGTGGCATTTCCTGATGTTAGTACCAAGTCTGCCAATGTGATTGTCTTTGCTCTATTAGCCAAGGCTGTGCTGCTGCTAAAAGAGAAGCTAAAGTCACACAGGCTTCCCCTGCAGCCGGCTCACCAATTCATTTCAATACTGAAATTAAGCGCACGGCGCTGCCATGGCAGGGATTCACCCCTGCCCTCACCCCACTGAATGTACAGTGTCTACAGCACAGGCATGCCAGACAGCCTGTGACTTTAGCTCCCATTTAATACTGAGTGTAAGAGATTATTTTAACATTAGCTAAAATAAAGTCCTAAATAGGTTATGGAGTCTTCTGTGTCGATGCATGTTTGTTTTTGTTTTTTTATAGCATGTGTTCATTAAACAGATAATGTGCCAGTAATCCTGCAGCTGTTTCCACCAGGCCTGTGTTTTTATGTGTGACAGGGACAACTCGTGATAGAGCCATTAATATTTCAGAGTATAAAAATAGATTTAATGATTTGAGGATCAAACTACATAGCCAAAGTAATGCTTCAAACTGTGACACTGTAACAATTCTTCATCATTTACACACACACACACACATACATATTATATTGCGTATATAGAATAAATATTGCAATACTAGGGGATAACTTTTTTATTGGACTAAGTCAGTTTAAATAGACAAGCTTTCAAGAGGTCTTTCCTACCTTTCTCAAGGAAATTTATTAACACATAATTAAAAATGTTTTGCCTCTGAACGGCTGTGATCAAGGCCCGAGAGGGGGGCCAGCACATGAGCTGTATACCTTTTGCA
>WMED01017478.1:534-12989 GCA_019650415.1 Pipa parva | reverse complement strand
ACAAGAGATCAAGGCCAACCAGGAAACAAGAGATCGAGGCCAACCAGGAAACAAGAGATCAGATGCCACTGATAAACAGACTTTCTTCTTTTTTATTTGCCTTTTTAAGTCCCTTTGGTTTACTTGTAATCTACCTCTTTTTGTCTCCAAATCCTCTTTCTGATTTACACTACCCTCAAGAATACGCCTTGTTGGTGCAGTTTGAAACTCCCGGAGAGCCCACTGAAGCATGGACCAGTCTGATACTGCTTTCAGCCCCTCTTAAAGCCTCAGCCCAGCCATCCTGTTTATTATCTACAATCACTGGAATGTATATATGGTCAATGCCAGACTGTTTACCACTGCCCCAAAGAGCGATCTGATTAGATAGTCAGATTTGTAAATTTCAGCTAAACTTTTCTACTGATTTATAGTTAAATTTGCAGATGATCTGGTAGTTTGGTCCTCAGTTAACGTTTTCCTTGCGTGAGACACAAAGCATTAATGCAATTACATACAGTATATATTATATACTTATGCTATCATACTAGAATGTCTCTTGATTCCTTCAGTTTATCTTTAACCCATGTGACTGGACTTCAGGGCATGCCACTTTAATCTGAGACAACATTACATTAAGAGTTAGAGGGGGTGAAATCACATTTACTTTGCATTACTTTGGAACTGACACACAGAGACTATTCATGTAAACACTGATATTAAAGTTTAAGATATTAAATTCGGAAAAGCCATTTGCACTTTTCCGAGTTTAATAACTCGGGAGAAGGCTTTGAAGTTTCTCCCGGTAAGTATCGCAAGATTTGCTTTGTGCGATACTTGCTGTGACAAACTTTTTTTTATTGAATATATTCATGGAAAGGTAGCTATACAGTATGGCTACCCTTTCCATGGATATATTTAATAAAAAAAGTTTCTCACTGCAAGTATCGCGCAAAGCAAATCTTGCGATACTTACCGGGAGAAACTTCAAAGCCTTCTCCTGATTAAACTCAGAAAAGCCAAAATGACTTTTCCAAGTTTAATAAATCTCATGATGTATGTTAATTGAAGGTGGTACTTGTGTTACATGGATTTTATTTATTTTGCTAAAAGTGCATCAAAAATTTCTGCCAGGTGGGGGGGTTGCAATATTTTATATATATATATATATATATATATATATATATACTTATACATACAGTATATTGATGTTGGTAAACATATAGGATTTCAATAAATTATGTAATTTTTTTGCACTTTGGGGGTTATTGACTAAAGAGAGCATTCAACTGTCAAATTCTCAAACAGCAGATTCCCATAGCAAATCCGCGACAATTTTAAATTTGCCACTGCGACAATATTTCCATAGTAAATTCGTAACCAACAATATTCTTGTTATAAAGATGCAACTGCGACAGTAGCAGTCTATTGTAACTGTCTATAGCTGCCGAATTCACACCTTTATGCAAAAATTTGGATTTTAGCCAATAACTCCCTAATTAATGTGAAAATGCATACATTTACTGGGATATATATTATATAAGTTATGATAGAGTGGTCATGATAGTCCACAGATGTAAAAAAATGAATAATGCAATACTTGGTGATACATTGTTTTTTTGGACTAACAGTCGTTTTAAATAGACGAGCTTTTGAGAGGTCCGTCCTCTCTTTATCAAGTCACAAGTATTGCTCATATATATAGATACAGTATATATTCCATCGACCCCAAATGTTAGAACTTTACAGTGTAAGTGTAGTAGGGCATTGATTGCAAAATGCACAGAGATGCAGTTATCTACATAAATCAATAAAACTTTCCCCCTCTTCTCCACTGATGTCTGGAGGGGAAGGAAGTGCCGCCCCCTGGAAACCGCCACAATCCATGTCCTCCTCACGCCAGATATTCTGCTGCATTATCATGTGACCTCCCTTAATGCTTTTTCTAGAGATGCCCATGTCTTTCCCTTGGCATTAGAACTGGCAGCACCCTTTCTGTCCATGAATTAGCGTTTTCTACATTGCCAGCCAGAGATGTTGCATAAATATGTTTTTTCCATAACAGCTCATAGATGATTCTGATATTGGAATCTAAGCAAACACATTCCTATGTTTAGGACATGTTGTTGTTTATTTTATGCTTGGGACACTTGTTCAAAAATGCAGAATTTAGACATTGGTATAATTTGCAGTAGTATGCGCAGGTCCCTTTATATAGGGGTGCCTGTGTGGTGACATCACGCCTGTGTCGCCACTTGAAGTGCGTATGCAGTGACGTTGAGCCCGAATGTCATCATGTGACACAAGACGCAATGATGTCGCTAAGCACATTTCATTTGAGTGTGCCTAGGCACACCAGACACAACCCCGTGCGCACGCCTATGAAAATGTAAATGTTTAGTGCAATGCACAGTGTGTTATACTAAGACAAGATTTGTCTATGCATAAGATCTTGTCAATGGTCCCACATTTACAGTGTCATCAGATTATACACAATGTCATCAGATTATACACAATGTCATCAGATTATACATAGTGATTACAAAAACCCTAGACAAATGCTTAGTGAATGTGTGGTAAATGCTTAGTAAGATTGATTTATACCAGTATTGTATGGTAAATAATGACCAAATCTGCTTCCTGACACATGCTGTTGATAATCTTCTTAAATGCACTTGGCATTACCCCTGGAAAGTAGATTTTGGCCTTTTTAATAAAACATTGTATGTACTGACAGACTTGTTGGAAGTCTTCTTTTGGATAAAGGAGTTGTTTACATGCATTTACATATTCGCATATGCTGTTCATACTCGTATAAAAACCTCACCTGTTTGCTGTCTGTGTCGTGTGACATGTGGGTACAATTATTGGTTGGTGGGCTACTGTTGGAAACATGGTTCGTGGTATTCATATTAGAAGTGCCTCGCGAGTGGTGCCCCTCTCTACCATCATTAGGGTGGCTATCAGAGAGATGCACAAAGAGTCACATACTGCAATTCAGCAACACTCAGCCAAACTTGTTTCTTTACCCATATTAGAGACCATGTGAGTGTAAGATAATCAGATAACATAGATTTGTTCTGGTTGGCATGTCTGGCTATGTTCTTAAAGGACTAATAACACCACAAAATAAAATTTCTGATTTTGATATGCATGGCAGTTATGTATAGTAGCAATGTAGAATATTTGGAAGCACAGACTGAATACGCATTGTAACTTTGGTGGTGTAACTGCTCTTTTAAATCTTGTTTACACTACATTGTGTGAATGCTTTACAGTTCAATAGAATGCTGGGAATTAAATAAATGATAGACTAACATAATATAAAATATAATATAATATAAAATATTTAATAAGCAGTGAGAGGGATATAAAAAAAAGGCAAGAGAGATTTAAGTGGAGGGACAGTAAGAAAAAGCATGGGAGGATGACAGATGTTATGTCTACTTGGTCTAAAACCTATTCTGACTTTGGACGTGAAGACACTGACATTAAAATGTGCATACACCCAAACATGGACTTAGATGGTAGAAAAGAGGGTTAAAATATGAAATGGTGGAAACATCAAAAAGAATTGCATAAATTCAAGGAATTCAAGGATTTGTGAATCTCATTTACACTGACTATATCAATGGAGAATCCCATATCACCTGTGCTTCAGCAGAAGAGCCCGCAACACATTCGCACGATCCATGTCTCGAATCTGGTCAGAAAGTGCCATTGTTTCTACAATAGTCTGAGCAATCGCTGGCAGGGTTGTCTGATCTAAATCCAGAGTGATGGCTCCTAGAATAAAGACACATTTCAGTCAGGTGAGGTGGTGGAACCATAATGCAAATCTGTATTAAAGTATTCTTCTATGTACATTCATAGTCAGGGGTGGGTAGGGATAATACAGGAATGACTGTCAATACTAGAAAAACCAATGTAACTACTAATTATCAATTAACTTATAAATACAATAATACAATGCTTTTACCAAGGCTGATCCCTTGCCAAGTAAAAGACTCATTGATTTATTTTAGTGTGCACAGTACTGCTGATGAGTGTTAGCATGTAATTAAGTGAAAAAGAAGCAATATTAAAATGGAACAAAACACTATTTGTTTTTGTTTGTGCGCAAATCAGTCAAAGGACAGAAAATGTGTCAACACAACACTCAAGATAACAGAGAAAACAGAAAACCATTTGAGGAGAATTTAGTGAAAAATTGTTGCATATCTAACTACCCAGGTACAAAGTCAAGTGCACAAAAATGTTTATTTTTGCTTTTATTTTAGTGCAAAAGCCAGTGTGAAGATGTGTATTTTAGAACCTGAAAAAATTATATTACACCAATCAAACTTATGAAAAAAGTCGTAAGCCTAACTGCAGTTCCAGTCTTTGACATGGTTTTGGCTGATGCTTTATTAGCAGCATAGACCATAATCCCTGTTTCCTCCTAGGTGGAGTCCTCCTTGGATTACCAATCTGCCTTCATTTTTTGTGATAGTTTTGAAGAGATTTTAACATTAATCTTTGATAAAGCATACCATGTGAGATGGTTTTCCTCAGCTCCAACAAGCTACGAAAGGAGAGAGAGGCCACGTGAGGTTTCCCCCATCGAGACGTATCCTTTTCCACATCCTCCTCAAATTTAATCCAGCGGGCTGTCTCTCTCCACTGCATCTCATGCGCTCCTTCACGGACAAGTTCGTTCAGCTCCACAAAGACCTGATATTGGAAAAAACAGTGGGGATTGCAGGCAAGGAGGTTGCGCACCACTATGAAAGCATCATTACCATAAAAGCTTGTGGAAGTTTCTTCATAAGTCTAAAGTTTTACAAATTTAAGGCTCAAAATCAGATATGTAGTTTTATTGATGGTTTTAAAGTATGAAGAATTTTTAAAGGTAAACTGGATTTAAAAAAAAGTAATAAGGGTAAATCCACCTTGATTTTCTCCAAGGAGACAAACTGATCTTGCTTTGAGTTTGTCTTCAGTCATGCTTAATGACTAAGACTCCCCACGAAGTATCCTGAAAGTGAAATCTTATTTTCCATAGGGTCCATCATTTACAGAGGTCTAGTAGCCCGTAGCAACCAATCAGTAGCCTTCATTCTCTGGTATAAGGAAGCTAGAATAATAAAAGACAACTTCTGATTGGTTGGTTTAGTTTACTAGACCTCTGAAAAGTTTGCCTTGGTAATGAACCCCCCCTAAGTGTCCTTAAAGAAGTTAGAGTACGCATTAGAGAATACAGGGAAATGTAAGTGAAAGGACCAGGATGACTGATCTAGGGCTGATACACTACTTAATATGTATCATGCATACAGTCACCTCATGTGGACTCCGGACTCTCCTTCTTCTAGGCCGGGTCCATACGGGAGGGCTGGAGGACGCCTCCTTTCTGGAAAGTCTATTCTTTGCTGCCAGTTTAATTTGAAAGGATGGTCGGTCCTCAAGATTTACACCTGAGGAACAGAAAATTCCTTTTAATATGATTAAATGGAGAATATCACCAAAAGTGAGAAATTCTCATTTGTACAACTATTCTTACTAAATACAAACGCTATATTAAAAGTCCTAGTCCTGATATTTCTTGATTTTATCAGCATATTTACTAAGACCAGTTCGACTATATTGATTGTTTTCACCCCATTTCACTGTCATTTTTTGTTTCCCTGTACTTTTTGATTTTATAAAGGATCGATAAAAAATGTTTCCCGATTGAAATAAATCGTTATTGATAAATATCGATCAGTTGTCAGGGATACTAAGGAGAGTTTTTCTGTGAGGGTCTCCTCCATTACAGATCCATATCAATATCCTTTTTTTGATGGGAAAATATTTTGGACTGCCGGTAGCACTTGAGGGCAAAATTTATTAAAATCGTTAAAATTATCGATATCACGATATTGAACGGTTTTTACCGATATCACGATATCGCCGATATCAATATTCAGCAATATCGATATCGTGATATCGGTAAAAACCCGTTCGATATCGCAATATCAATGCTATCGTTTTTAATACATTTCGCCCTTATAAATTAGAGTGAAGTATTTTTTGGATTATATGCATGTAATTTACTTCACTTTCTCTTTGTTATGCACTTTCTCTAGTCTGTATTATAATTGTATTGTTCGTTTGTACAGTGCTGTGTAATATTGTGGCACTTTATAAATAAAAATATATATATATATACACAATACATACATACTGTACAAATTCACTCCGGAAAAAAATTTCCAGAATATATTGCCACATAATTGTTAGAGCATCTATGTAATTACATATTGGCAAGTATAACTCCGGGGAACCTGCAAAATCTTTTGTTTACTGCCAAAGGGGACCAAGACCAAGGTCAGAGAATAAACAATCCATAAATATTCCGCTCATATATTCCATGGAATCAGGAGAGTCCACTGGTGGCAAATACACCAATACCCAGTCCTACTGTGCAAAAACTATGTATTCCAACATACAGTACAGGAGAGAAAAACAGTATTGAGGCAAATTTATCAAGGTAAGAAGTGGGTAAACATTTTCATTAGCAAATGATAAATGTGCTAGTTGTAGGGAATAAGGACTATAAATAGCTGGAAGTAAGGGTGTTTCATCTGTTTACTACAGGGGTCCAAGCCTACATTTTGCTTTAGGTTCTGCATGGAATGGTTCATACAAAGCAGGGCATTCAAAAATCTGGGTGCAAATTTTCCCTGATGATGTAACCCTAAGCAACCAATCAGCAATTAGATTTGATTGCAGTTAGTTAGTTGCCATTGGTTTTAACATTATTTAATGGGTGAAATTTAATAAATTCAGAAAATCCCAATTTTTTCCGACTTTATACCTGCAAATTCTCGGAAGTTTCTTGCGGTAAATATTGTGAGATTTTTTTGATCGATATTTACCAACAGAAACTTCCGATCGCGTATTTTGGTCTAGATTTTTAGGGGGGAATTCAGGAAGCTCCGAAATGAGGCGCGTAGTGTTCAGGACATCAGCATGCGCATGTCACTTGTTCCGAAGTGAGGCGAACACTACGCGCCTCACTTCGGAGCTTCCTGAATTGTCCCCTTAGATGTAAAGGCAGCCATACTACTAATGTAAAGTATGCTTTCCATTGAAAAATTCTATCGAAACGTTTCGGCCAGTAAGTATCGATCTAAAATATCTTCTTTTACCGCACAAGCAACCGAGATGAACTCGGAAAAGCAAAATTAGGCTTTTAGGAATTTATTAAACAGGACTAGTTTATCCCTGTTTTTGTGAATTTTCTCCAAAGGGTAATTGTGCTTCTGACAGTAATTGCTTTGGGGAAAGGATTTAAGGGCAATCACAGGGGATCCGTAAGGATAAAATAATGTAGGCTTCCATGGATAGTTAGTCTACAATTGCAATGTCATATCATGCAAACACTGGATATAGACTGCTAGACCCTAATGAAAAAAAATACATGTTACCTAAAATGCATGGGTCTTCCATTCAGTCTATAAATGGATATTATTATCAAAGTCGAGAAGGTTTTTAAAGGCCTATTGCTGGAGAAACAATCTTTATTTTATTATGTCGGTATTGCCTATTTAAAAATACACTTTTTTGCCATGTAAAAAATAACTTTTTTATGTATTTTTTTTATATCAAATAGTTGTTTTCGATCTTTAAAAAATCAGAAAAAATGCTTGATAAATTTTCTTCCGACTTACTTATGTGCATTTTATTCTCCTTCTAAAGAAGTTCAAATCCAAATTCTCTTTGGGTTGCGAAATGCATAAAGTTGATATCTGTATAATAGGTTTTAACTACTAGGTGTCCATAACCTACACAACAACTACCTCATCATGAAAGGTGATGGGAGCTAAAGCACAGTCCACATTCAGTCACTAGGCAGACAAGTTCCCAGTGTTACATGGACTTTAAACACTCCCCAACCCTTGTTGCCACCTGTGGGAACTCACAAGGTAGATACTTAGCTTAGCATTGGCAACTTCTTTCCTTAGGA
This sequence comes from Pipa parva, assembly GCA_019650415.1. Taxonomy (NCBI): domain Eukaryota; kingdom Metazoa; phylum Chordata; class Amphibia; order Anura; family Pipidae; genus Pipa; species Pipa parva. Next base: position 5,023 of record WMED01017478.1, on the reverse strand, counting down.
GGTTTGAGGTCCCCTTTAAAATGAGGCAGGGTCAGCCTATGTAAGAAAGCATTCCCTGATAAAAGTGAATTAAATCTTCTTTCAGCAAATACAGCAAAGGAAAGTAAAAATCATGGGACAGACGTAGGTTAATACCAAAATAGAAGATAATATACAGTAGAATGCTTATACATTATCACTTAGATTGTAAGCTCTACATGGCAGGGACCATCCTCTTATGTCAATCACAACCTGGCATTTAAAGTGAAGTATCCTTGTATACTTGTATTGTGTAATGCACTTTTCTCATGTCTGTATTATATTTGTATTGTTGGATTGTACAGCGCTGAGTAAATTTGTGGCGCTTTTTTAATAAAATTATACATAGATACAGTACATTGCAACTCAGCCTTTGTATCAGAGCAGGGGACTATGTGACACTACTCCCACCCATGACTGATATTAGCAGTTAACTCATTTACAGTTGCATGTCAAACCTGTCCACTGACATCATGGTAAATGAAGCATTCACTTTTGATGAGTTTCCCCCTGCTAATGATATCTTTCTACCAGAATTCATTGCCAACTCCTGCTGCTTATGAAAATAGATCAGTCTTCACCGTTGCTGACAGACCTTAATCTATTAAAGTCTATAATGTCATTTTTAAGTTAAGCTAGAAGCTACCCATACACAAAAGTATAACTAACTGGTAGCCTTGATGGACAAACATGTTTAAATCCATCAAATGTGTGTTTTTGTGCAATGCAAAGTGTGTGTTTCAGAATTTGATGCACACAGTATAAAATTCATTCACAGAATGGACTAATTGTACTTACAACTGTTCCCTTCTGGATCGGTTAAGTGGTTTTTGATGGCTTCCCAAAGGTCATAATCCTCAAAGTCAAGGACAAACTCTTCAAAGTCTTCATGTCCAACAGAGTTCCTCATGCTGCGACCTAAACTTTCCTTCTTCACAAGTTCGGTTGCCTCCCCCTTCCCTTCACATTCATCTGCTTCTTGTATTGCTCTCATCCTTTTGTTTAATGGATGCCTTAAGGCCAAGAAGAGGGGTCTATGCCAATTAAGGATGAGTAGAATTTAATTGTATTTACAGTCTAGTTAAAGGGTAATTGCCTGGTAAATATCAGCTGCACTGATCCAAAAGAACAGAAATACCAGGGCAAAGAATAAACAGCTCCCAGCTTGCCCACATATCACAAGAAGCTCATGAATATCCCAGAGAGCTCTTTAAGCACATAGTTACTCACCTTTAGTAGACTAAACCTCCTCCATTACCTGGAGAGTTAGCCTATGCCCTCTCTCTTTCTCCTAGGTGAAACTGGAATGATTGAAAATATACTAGCAAAGCCTAAAAGGTGGCTCCTTTTATGATTCCTTATGTCATTGATACCCAAGGACCACCCGTCAATGTCACCATTTAGCTTATTTACGCTTATCCTTCTCCAGTCTGTTTTAGTATGTTTCACCCTTCTGGTCCTGTTCTCTATAGACACACCCTACTGTTTGCACCACCTCTTGACCTCTCAACTATCGAGTTCTCTATGACCAAGGGAAATGTTGATTGATTTTTATGACGCTCTCCAACATTCTACCAATGCTGGTTTCAAATATTTTTGTAGAGCAAATTGTAACTAGGCAGTGTATACCAAGTGTTAACACAACATTACTTTTCATGGAAGTAGCTTATAATAGGTTAGAAGACCCAGCCTATATTGGTAGATAATTTTATACCTTTTTCCTTTGGCAAAAAAACAAGAGTGACTCTGTCTCCCACATGAAGCTTAGCCATTGGGATATTTTTGGCATCAAGGTTGGCTTAAAACTACAACAGGTCAATCAATTTCCTTGACATAATTACTGTCCAGCATTTCATTGATTTTATTCCTGAGCCTACAGCAGTTTCTGCACTTCAGTCAATGTCACAGCACAACAGTCATATCAGCATGAATGGATAGGAGCCCTGTACATCATCAAAATAGCAAAAATACTGCCGATCTCACAATCTATAAATTTAACCGCTTTAAGAATTGTATTAGTTACAACACATATACTGATCAAACCTGATATTGTTTGCTGAAAGTTGATCTCAAGGACACGTGAAACTTTTTCCCAACAGAAGACTGATTTTATTGTGTGTCTTCCTTAGAGATGGAACCATGTAATCTGTGCAACAAAATGTATCTAAATCCAATGTATATTCTTGAACCTTAAAATGTCCTGAACAAGAGAAATGACATAAATTCTTTGTGATGTAGTATCTCCATTATCAATTGTTTATTATGCGAGGAATATATATATGTTATGTACAATATATAAATATATATATATATATATATATATATATATATATATATCTTATGTACAAAGATCAATTCTATTTTAAAAACTCTACATTTTTTAAGAATTATCTTCTCCATTCCTGCAATATTCATCTGTAGCCTTTATCAGCTATAACATTCTCTCTGGAGCTGTTCTTCTGTGATATGGGGGATAATAAGAAATGGGCAAAAGTTTTCTTTTTACCAAAAATACAGCTTAATTTTTTTTTGGATGTTATCATCTGCTTCTAAAAACATCCTCAATCAGGGCATAGTTTTAGTAATATTTAAAGGTTGATACAATTGATGCAACCTGCACTGTGGTATAAATGGAAAATCTTTCATTTTCCAAGGAAATGCAGCACTTGTTTGGAAAATTTAGAATCATTTCTTATTTAGAAGAGCTAGTTGTAAGGATTGTAGCAAGGACCATAGTGAACATCCTTGGGCCTACTGATCCAAGGCAGCAGTCAGGGTATTCAGGAGCTGGAACAGTAAACAAAAAAATCAGAATTACAGTAACTTAGAAAAATGCTTATTAGAAGATAAACACAAATAATAATAATAATAATTAAAGTAAATTTAAATTTTTTTGTTTTTTTAATCAAAATAATAAAAAGTAGAATTAGGCTTTACTACACCTTAAAAAACATTGAGTAAAATCAAAGGGGAGATCATGCAACAAGATAACCTAATAGAGATGTGAGAAATGGGTAGATAAAGGTGGGTAAATTATTGAGAAAAGTACTAAAGTATTATTAAGGGGGTAATTCAGCATAGTGTGAACTCACTTCCCAATCCTTCGCATCAGCTCGCAGAGACTGTTACGCGCTCACTGATGTCCTACTCGCAGACATCAGCGAACGCTTTAAAGGTATTCCAGTCTCGGCAAGAGTCGCCTCGTGAGACTGGAATACCTTTAAAGCGTTCGCTGATGTCCGCGTGTAGCACATCAGCAAGCGCGTAACAGTCTCTGCGAGCTGATGCGAAGGATCGGGAAGCGAGGTCACACTATGCTGAATTACCCCCTAAAACCCCCTATGCCTGCTTGGATTATTTATTATTTACTTTCAGAGTATGTCATTTACCACTTAACAGACCAGTACTGACAAAAATAACAGATGTACATTCATCAAGGCAAAGCAGGACTGCGTAAACAATGTAAGAGATTATGTAAACGGGTCAATCAATAATTTACTTTAGATCTTAACTCTCATTATAGGCATGAGTAAACAGAATTAAGCACAAAGCTGCTCTGTAATACACAAATCCACAAATTCACCACAAAAAGAAACAGATTATAAAGAAAGAGAGAATGTTCCCTAACCCTAACCCTTCATTACACTAGCTTTTTCCCTAATAAACTAAGTCAGGCAGAAGTGCTGCTAGTTTTCCATGACAACCAATGAACAGACCCACAGTCAGTCAGAAAACCAGGTATAGGAACATGTGGGTGGGATTATAAATTTACCCTCCACTTCTTTTCCACTTTTTCTTCTGCTGTGTTAAAAGCGTTTGGACCTGAAATAGTTTAAAAATAATGCATTTTTTTCTGAAAAGAATCTTTACTAAAACATTACTGTAACAATTCAATTTCACAGTTTAATACCTACTGTGCTGATTAGAATAATTAAAGCAACTGATTGGTCAGGTACAATGTAACGTCCAATCAGGTGTGAGCAAACAGACCCTGTGACGTAAAAATGAGTTTAAATGGAACCTTTCAGAGAGAGATTACAATAGGAATTCTGGTATCTGTATGTCTGTATAGAGTATAGACCATTCTGCATTGTAACTGAAATCTTACTGTTGTAACAGTTATGTTCAGTGTTACAAACCTTGAATATAATAGGTATTTAGTATCCATTTCAATTTTAAAGAAAGCACAGGGAGCCATATAATTAGAGGAATAAAACAGCTTAAATGCAATGCTGGAAACAGATAGGGGAACTAATGGAATTTTGTTTTGTAAAACTTGTGGAAGAGGAACAATTAAAATATTTGAGATGGAAGTAATGGGAAACTGGATTGAGAAAGGGAAACACTGAAGGGCAGCAGTTATTAAGGGTGGGGTAAACACACCCTAGAATAAAGAATATGATAGGAAGGTGAGAAAATTAACCCCTGTAGTTAAACAATGAAATGAACTGAACGGAAGGTATTATTGACA
>WMED01017476.1:0-10414 GCA_019650415.1 Pipa parva | reverse complement strand
TGGTGGTGCCCTGTCAAATATAAGCACACATGCTTGCTTTCTGGTCACTGTCACAGGCAGATGCTGTGTTCTGTCAAACACATTGCACTGGCATGCTCGCGCACATAGGAATTGCAACCCTCTAACACATACCAGTAGAAGCTTTCTCTAGATTTACCAGAAATTAATTACCAATATTCATATTATGTATTATCAGCATTAAACAGATTGGCTAAAGGATGCTTGTCTTTAAATCAGGGATATGTGTTCTGACATGTGAGATAGATATATATATATATATATATATATATATATATATATATATATACACATACGTATACATACAGCAAGTTCTTAAAGGTTCCTGTGATAAAAACCAGAGAGGTCTTTAGAATGAGAGGTTTTCAGCAGAAATGAATTTGTAATTCTTTATTTATGTAAGTTGAGTAATTCTTTGCATGCTATTGAAAAAATAAAAAGAACAATTCTTGGTGAGTCATAAACCTGAATGGGTTAATATAAATGCTAGGCTCTTTGGTAGTGGACTGTTGTCTCACACCCATATGTGATTCAGGGGCAGGACATTTAGGTTGTGGGGTCATACTTCGTGTTCAGACTTTAATGTCTTCCTTCCTCCCTGAGCGGAAACAGGTAGTAGGGAAAAGCTGACACTGCAACTGACATGACAGAGGATGCTGGTGTAGCACGAGTAGAATAAAAACTGGGTAGTAGGTAGAGAAACAGAAATATATACAGATTATCAAAGCAATGGACGTGAATGCAGGAGAGTTTTATGGTAAACTACATTGGGGTGGGAGTAATAGAAACTAGGTAAGTGGCAATGTTGGAAATGTAAAAACTAAGTATGAAAGGGCTATAATTGGGAATCGTAGGAGCAGTTAAAATAACATACATGTATTTTAAAAGAATAAATAAATATTGTGTATCATTGTGTTGCATGCATTAGACAGCAAGTAAGGAGAAGGCTTCTGTTCATTTTGCCCATATACCTGTAATCTGTTCTGGTTGCTGTGTAATGTCTTTTTGTGCATACAAGTTAGTATGTTAGCGTACAGTTTGACTGGTGTTACCACACTGTAGTTCTATATATTAGTGTAGATGTTCTGAAATCAGTATAAAGTTTAATTTGTACAGGAATATTCCAGTATATGAACTTCTTGTGCTGTATCACCCTTTAGATACTTGTCTGGTCAATTTTATTATTGTAATTATAATTTTACATTCTAATGTATACCTATATAAGGGGCAAACAGGTTATGTAGTTTCCCAATACAAGGGTTTAGTTTGTATTTTCTTGGTATTTACAAATTTCCATATACTGAACTCCTTTTCAAGCAAACAGCCATTCTGTACAGTATATGGGGTCTGGAAAACATTTTATACCTCCAAATTAAAGAAATGCTTAAATTATCACAAACTTTGTTTCTATTGATGTAACATTCTCATTTTTTGTACTATTATATTTCCTCCTTAATTCCCTTTACTAACAAATGTATTTCTCACCATGCAGGTCCATGCAGTGATGTGACTGTTCTCTGTCCTTTGACTCTTCAAGTTTTTGAGCTTCTCCAGACACCCAGAGGCAATGCTCTACTGTGCTTATAAGTATGTCAGCCTGCAGCTCATTCACAGAGCATGTCTGGAAACCAGGGGAGTGCAAGAACTGCTTCAAGCCCAAAGGCCAGCATCAGTTATCAGCTCTTGGCAGAAGCAATCCCAGTCAGCCTCCTCCTCCTCCTCCTCCTCCACCACCCTATAGGGGACATCATGCTAAGGTCATCACCAACCAAAAGGCACGTGCCACCACTGGATTTAGGCCCCCTGTGGCCAAAAAGCCCACAATTGCTGTCAAACCCACCATGATGGCAGTTGATGGAGCTGTTGGGCCCCCAAACCATGGTCAAGCTAGGGCCCTTTTGCCTCAACTGACAAGTAACCAGAGCCAAGTTTCTGCTACAGTCTGTAATGATGATCAAGCAAATAATAATAATACAGGAGCAGAGCAGAGTGCTACTAACAATAATCTGGTGAGCAGCAGTGGACTCACAGAAGTGTTAAAAGAGATAGCAGGATTGGGAAATACATCTGATCATATACCTTCCCCAGAAAGCACAAACCGTGAGACATTTTTATGTAGAATTAATCAGTGTTACCGACGGTCCATTGAGAGAAAACCCTCTGCCAGCTGCCTAACTGGAGGACGCCATGAAATGGCAGATGGAAAAAGAGCTGTGCGCCGAGTGGCATTAAGTGGAGAAGAAGGGGCAGTTATAAGTCGAGATGGTGGACGGTTCTGCTACCCAGAATTCTCCAGTGGTGAAGAAAGCTGGGAAGAGGAAGGGGAGAATGAAAAGGGGGAGCGGGAAAGTTGGGAAGAAAGTGATGAGGAACTCTTGGCGATGGAAATCCGAATGAGGGGTCAACCGCGTTTTGCTAACTTACAGGGCGGTAGCCTGTCTCCAGCACCTGGCCGGCCAGGTGGAAGAGAAAAATGGAATACTGTGCCTCTGCGACAGAAGTCTTTGCAAAGGGTTTGTGCTGTTGATTATGATGACAGTTATGATGAGATTTTAAATGGGTGTGATGTGCCTGAAGATGGGAATGTAGTTGCCCTCTTCCCTTCTCCTGATCCTTCCATAACTGAGTCTTTTTCCTGCCCTCCTTCATCATCTTCCTCTTCATCCTCAGGGGGGCTTTTTTGCAATGGTGGAGTATTATCAGATAAATCTGTTGAAGAGCTAATAGAAGCTTCCACTGAAAGTGTAATTCAGGATAGTGGAATGGCTCAGGCTAAGCCATATCGAGTTGTTAGCCTGGAACAACCAATCTGTAAGCCCTACACAGTGGTTGATGTGTCAGCTGCTATGGCTGGCAATCGCCTGCCTAAGCCTAATGCTAGGTTGAAGAAAGCAACTGCTACTCGCTACCAGGAAGTGTGGACTTCCAGTACTAGCCCACGTCAGAAAATTGCCAAGGCTGAGATGGGTGATCCACAAAGAAAAAGTTGCCACAAATCTGCTCCCACTTCTCCAACTACGGGTTTGAGTGCACACACAGTACCTGTCCGCTCACCCAACCTTTCAGAAATCAAATTTAATAGCTATAACAATGCAGGCATGCCACCCTTTCCAATTATTATTCATGATGAACCAGCGTATGCTCATAGCTGCAAGAGTGCAGACAAAGTGCCCATACTTATTAATCCTGGTGCCTATGACAACCTGGCCATATACCGTAGCTTTGTGGGGGCCAGTGGTATATCCCCATCTCCCTCTGAAAAGGAAAAGAGATCAACTGGTAGCATTATCAGCCATACATATGAAGAGATTGAAACACCTAATAAAGGGCCTCAGAAGGAGATCTCTACCAGTGAAGTGCCACAGGAGGTTAATGGTTGTCCCAGAGAAAGTGCTAATCGTGTGCTTTCTCAGATTGTAGCATCCATTCAGCCACCTCGGTCACCACCAGATCCTGTGATTCCTGAATCTGCTAGTGGGGAAATCCAGCATCTTACAGAGCTCCATACTGAACCTGAATCTCCTCACAGAACACTAGAAAGACCTAAGACTCTGTTTACTTCCCAGAGTGATGTGGGAACTCTCAGTTTTAAAAAATCATCTCCAGTGTCATCTTCTGATGTGAGCCCAACAGTAAATTCCAGCAATGAACCTCTGCCTCCTTTTCCACCTCCACGTTCCACATCTTCTCCATATCATGCTACTATGCTACAAAAACATTTTGCAACACGAGGTAAACCTACTGGCACCAACCGCCCATCACCAACTGAATGCTCAACGCAGCCAAGAAGACAAGCAGATGGAAAGCCTCGGCGGTGGATTTCCTTTAAAAGCTTCTTCAGGAGAAAGAAGGAAGGAAGTGGGCACAGTGCAGGAGAGGAGAGAGAAGAAGGCAAGTTGGTGGGGATAGATGGAACAGTTATCCACATGCTACCCCCACCACCAGTTCAGAGGCACCACTGGTTTAGTGAGAGCCATGGAGAGCCTGGGGAGAAACCATCTATTGTATTTGTGTGTCGGCCTGAAGAATCAAAAGTAACCAGTTCTCAGCAAGATGGAATGGTTACTGATAATGTATCTAACAGGTAAGCAATGCAGAGATGTCTAACAGCTTCTGCATCAAAATGCAGATCAGTTGCTCCATATAACATTACTGTAAAAGTGTGAAATCTCGTTGATATCATATTAACGTTTTTTTAACAATTAAGTTTAATTTATTTATATTGGTCAAATATGTGTCCATTAAAAGCTTCCTTCCCTATATTTATATTGTTGTTCAAACAAGGCATCTGGGTGTTTAGAAATACAACTATGTATTAAATAGTTGTACAGTTTTTTTTTTTTTTGGTTTGTTTTTTTTAATTAGAACGTCATAGAATCATTTACCGGTATATTAAATGGATAGTGTCCTCACAAAATCATTTAATGTATTATAATGTTAAAATTATTATTATTTCATGTATTTGTATAATCTTTTTTTATTTCTGAATAGTACTGTGTTATTGTATTGCTACTTTGGTGTTCTGGTTTTCCTAAAATTATATATTTTAAATAAGAAGTAGCTTTATTTTCTCATCCTTTTTTAAACTTTTATGTACCCCACTCTCCTACTGAATTTTTTTAGATTTCTCAGTCCATTATCACTTCGCTCACCACACACCTTAAAGTTTGGGTAATACAGTTGCTTATGAATATGTTGATTTGTAAATTATTTGGCCAAATATATGAATTGTCAAGTGTAATGTATGTATGTATAATTTTATTTATAAAGAGCCACACATTTACACAGTGCTGTACAATTCAGCAATACAAATACAGTACAGACCGTGGGAAAAGTGCATTATACAATACAAGCAAAATATCACAAGGATACAACACTTCAAGTGCCAAGTTGTGGTTGACACAAGAGGTTGAAGGTCCCTGCCCCATAGAGCTTACAATCTAGGTGGGAGAGAGACATTACAAAAACAGATAGTGGGGTAATAAGTGCTAATAACAATGTGTTGAAACATTGGTCAATAAATACATATACTAAGCATAAATAACTAAGGAAAAAATAAAATATATACATATAAATAGTGCTTGTGCTCCATAAGGAGGGATTTCAGTTTGGGTTTAAAAGTGGAGAGGGAATGCCGAAGATAAAGGGGTATAGAATTCCAGATGTGGGGGGCAGAAAGAGAGACTGGTTTAAGATGTGAAAGGGCAATACTGGGTTGTGGCATACAAAGCTGGTTGGTTTGGGAGGAGCGCAGTTGAATTAGCTGCCTCATTAAGCAAGTTATATTGCCTGAATAAGATTCAGGAGTAGACCAGAAAATACAGTCGTATTAGGTAGTCATTGGACAGAACAGTTGGATTAATTAAGATGCAGCCACTAATGGGGACAGCTTTTATTACTGGCTATTATAGCTACTTACCAGTCACTACACACATATATGTGTAGAGAGAGGTAGTTGGCCAACTTTATTTTTTTGCTTTGATGGGTCAATCTATTTAGTCAAAATTACCACCCTGCAACCCCATACAGCTATCAACCAATTCGATCAAAACCAGTCAAATTGCAGCATGTTGCAATCTTAGGCCTATGCCACACTGGCTATTTTGTAGCTGAGCTGGAAAAGTAGTATCCTTTGTTTCTTATGGGATAGACCACACCGGTTACTTTGTTTTGCCCTATAGGCAATAACGACCCTGGTTTTAATGATCAGTTACAAAGTAGTAAGTGAGGCCCTGACCTTAAATGCAATCACTTAGAAAAGTCATCCTTTTGGATAGAAAGCTGGGGCCCTTCAACTGCTTCATTCACAAAAATAGCAGTTTAGACCTTGCTCCATAATCTTAGCATTGCTTAATTAATAAATTAAATAAAAGGGTTTATTGACAATTAAATACACACACCATCTAAAACAGAAGAACTGAGCATAAAATCTCAGGTGAAACATTTTCAATTATATGTCTTAATGATCAAACAGGAAAATGTATTTGTTTGTTAGGGAGTTCATTAGCAAGACCCTGGGTGAGCAGCCCTGAATCTATTGCTAACAGGAAAAGCTATTGTCCACAAATAATGGCTGGGAAAAAACAGTATTTTTTATTGATTTTAGATTTATCTTTCTGAAATCCATGAAGAGTGATATTTTTATCTGTTAAAATTGTGCCCCTAAAAATTACATTGATTTAGGCTAGGTTCAAACGAGCGTATGATACGCAGCGCATCATACGCTAGTGTGAAAAAAAAATACGGCTCAGTGCTTACCTAGTTCCGGACGCATTAGCGTATGATGCGCATACGCTGGGTTAAGAACACTGTGTGTCGCATTTTGGCCGTCGTATTATACACTGCGTCCCAAAATGCAACACACAGGAAGTGATGCGAATGCTGAGGGAGCATTCACACGGTTGCTGGTAAGTACAATAGAAAAATATGCTTGGCGTATTTTTTTTTCACAGTAGCGTATTGTGCACTGTGCATAATATGCTCATGTGAACCTAACTTTATTCCTGTGAAATTCCTATGAACAGAGGGAGACAGCACAAATCCCTCTCCTCCCTTCTCTTCTTATCAGACCTGTAATGGGGGTGGGGAGTTGTATATGTTGCTGCTGGGCATTTACTGGAGTGGGTGTTGCATGACACTCCTTCAAAAACAAAGACACAGGTGAGGTCAGAGCTCGGAATAAGTTTGGTCAGTTCTATTCCCTCTATGATTTGACCTCCCCCACTATAGGATGGGAAGCTGTGTGAGTAGCAGGACACGGTGAGGCAATGCCTGTTCTTTATGACACACTTTCACACGCAGCGCTCTCTCAGAAAATCCCTGTTATCTGTCTTCCAGAATGTCTGTTCCTCTGATTTTCCTTTCACTTTCTCAACTCTCTCTTCCCCTTTTTATGTGCATTCTTTTACTTTTACTATGTGTTTTGTCTTCTCTCAGCACAGTTACTACATACAAAAGGAAATATCATTGTTTGGGGCCTACAAGTCATGCAGAACTATTTATAAAAAAAAATCTACAGAAACTTTTTGAAATGTCTATCAACTGTCCCTCTCCTTTCCTGTAGCACCCTTGAAGATAAACCAGAGCAAGAACCTGTTTCTCCTTCGGGTACACCTCAGAAACTATTATCCCCAGATGAACAGGTTGCAGCAAGCACATCTGTGCATTCAGTTGGGGCAGAAATGCAGGACCAAGGGGAGTCTGGACCTGCCTCTGATTGCTCATCTGATTGCAGTCCTGGTGGAGCAACCTACAGCAACCTTGGTAAGAAGTATGGAATACTGCAGGACATTTCCTGGTCAGTAAGCTGCCAAGTGGTATATTACATCCATTCAAACATTTAAAAATGTTAAACTTTTTAACTCCCAAGTTGCAAAGAGTATTGTTTCATTTACCCTTTCCCTACCTACATTGTGATATCACTATTATACTGTAATTTGCTGAAATAATCTGATAACCTTGGTATATTAATTTTCTTTTTAACCCCTACCAGTTGTGTTTTCAAGATCAATCCTTTCCATAGCCCTAAATTGTTGCTGAGCCATTAAAGAACTAAAGCCTGCAACAGACACCTGCTTTTTATTACCCCAATATATTCAGCCACACCTGCTGTTTGTGACAAAATGAGAATGACAATAAAGAGAAGTAGTCTCTGCTGAATGTAAGTATAAGCAGTAATACGCACAGCACTGGTAGGGGCTAATATGAAAGTGGTATTACAACTGCTACAACCTTTACATCTCTTTAGAGGTCATTACTACATTAAAGATAAATGAAATACTGTTTCAAACATATAAACTGTCATTTAGAATATTTCTGTTTTAAAATATATATTTGTTTATAATGGCAAATGTTGTATGAGTCACTGATTTTAGTTTACATTATGTTTTGTGGTTTAGAGTGGAAGCAGAGACTTCAACAGTTGCTGGGTGTTGAAAGTAGCTTTCCCATAATGCACTGCTCCCTGCAACTATTGTAATTAATGGAATTGCAATGAAATTCCATAGTCCATTTTACAGTTATTGTATCAAACATATGTCTTTCCAATTTGGCAAACATTGTGTTTTAGTCCAGTTTACAATCAAATTTAGAACAACCAATAAAGAAACACAGTAAGTGCTCAAAGCAGCGCCTCTACAATATGAAAACAATATATTGTCCAAATAAACCTTGCAAATCTTGAAAAGTGTGCTGCCTCCTCCTTCGGGAGTCCACTTCCTACTCCCCTGTGACCAAAACCGTTTTTTAGATTTTGCTGAAATTTAGGCTAAAATCACACTTATTTTAAACCATGTTTTAAAATGAAACAGTTGCAGCTGCAGAGTAGTTAGTGTACAAGGTCCTTGAATTTGCTATAAAATTGCACCTAATGTAAACAAAGTTTTTCCAGGAAAAAGGTTAGTTACTTCATTGTAACTGCAAAGTAGCCAATATAATTTAGCCCGGCTTAATCTCTATATGAAGACAGAATGAATGCTGGTCAGCATGTTCATCCAGTCAAACAGAGACAGTAGATAAAGGGTGTGACAGGACAAGCACAAATTATGTGTGTGTTGGTTTGGAGGGGGAGGATTGAGATTTAAGCATTATTCCTTCAACACAGATATTTTGACATGAAAGAGATTGCAGATGAGAGATTCACAAATGTGCATGGGAAAAAGTTATGTCAGAACAGGTAATTAATGAATGAATAAAGGACTTTACTAAACATAGAAAGTACAAGTTGCCTTGGATACCAAAACCCAAATATAAGGATCGTTTTGAAATTTTCTATTACATGTTACTTAAATTCAGTCATTGGAGCCCAGCTTAATGCACTGAAGGGGTTGTCTTAGCTTCACAGCACACTGGAAATGACTGGTTTTATTAAATCTACTCTTCCCACAGGACAGTCTCGTGCCAACATGATCCCATACAAACAACCTCGCCAGACACAGGGTGGTAGCCCTCCACAAGATCTGATGCCTTATCCCACTCCTCCCCCACTCCCTAAAAAGAACCTGACACCACGCCATGCCACCCCAGATAAAGTATCTGGACCCCCACTACGCCTGGCAAACCCCTCCTATGATACAGAATGCAAATGGGAAACAGTGGCAGATGGATCAGATGATTCACTGGAACGTGGAAAAACATGTGGAGGACAGATTGCTGAGTTGCAAGCTGACGCACTTCGGCGATTTTATGCCCGCTGTGAAGATATTTTTATGGCAGGACAAAGAGAGCCAGTAAGCTTTGGACTAGAAAGCTGGCCTGATTTTCGACTGATTAGCTCAACACCATGCTGCCAGGCCGGGGATGCTGTGTATTACCGAGCATCATATGCCAGGGACCCTGGAAACCTGTATGCCGTAAAGGTAATTCAGTAATTCTGTTATTCATGTTGCATGGCTTCTTCCTTGATTGAAAATCTATCCTATTTATTAGCAGGCTTTATTTTAGAGGTAAAGCTGCAGGGAGGTACAGGGCTACTTGCCATGCCCTGGGGCATGGAAAATAAATTTGCAGTATGAGGGTATCAGTGCACAGGGATTTTAGTGCAAACTGGTTATGCGATTTTAAGTGTTTACAAAACTTATGCTGACCCAATGGGCAAAAGCTCTTTTTCTTTGCTCAGTACCCTGAATTTCTTCAGCTAGTATAGGAGGAAAATTGAGTAGAGCACTTTCGTTACCAATACTGCATATTATTTTATTGTTAATAACAAGTTAATGAAAGTGGTAGATACCAAAGAAATTGTAGTTTTTCTATCGACTGTGCTTTACCTAATTTAATATTTGCATGCATAAGGTTAAAGGATCTATCTTTCAACATAGGCATTGCACTCTTTATTACTTGTGATAAACTGTAAAATTTTGACTTGTCTTTATTCAGGACTTATTAAAGGTGAACTAAAGCCTCAAAAAAACTTAGGCTAAAAATGATGTACCTTATGTATAGAGCTTATTACAACAGCTCATAAATGCTACAGCCCAACAGCAAGTGAATACTGATGCCTATAAAGTTGCCACTGGAGGCAGGCATCTTTATTCTCTAAATATACGCCTCTTTCCTTGGTCAGTGACCCAACACATTCTTAGCCTGTACTTCTAAGGTATTAAATATTGTTACAACTGGCAAATAAATCTAACTTATAGCCCAGATCACTGCATTAGGGAATTTGGATTGTGTGTAAGACAGTTGCAATTTCATGTGATGTATTTATCAAAAATTAACCATACTCTGAGACAGCACTATAGACTGGAAATGTTTTCAGTCCAGCTATACAATGAACTAATGCCCTACCAGCCCTGCATTATGTGTATTTTATACATTAGATTTAAAGGCATGGTTTAACCAATTCATCCTTTTATCAGTGAAAAATCTATAAAACATACAGGCTGTATGGATAATTTGT